>BLSH010537230.1:824606-839702 GCA_018402905.1 Glandirana rugosa | reverse complement strand
ACATCACGTCACATCACACATCACCTGTCACCTCACATCACCTGTCACCTCACCGGTCACGTCACAACACCTGTCACATCACGTCACATCACACATCACCTGTCACCTCACATCACCTCACCTTTCACGTCACATCACATCACCTGTCACGCCACATCATCTCACCTGTCACATCACCTGCACTACACTACACTGCACTTTCCACTCCACTACACTCCACTGTCCACTACACACTACACTGCACTACACTGTCCACAACACTGCACTGGCCACTCCACTGTCCACTACACTCCACTGTCCACTACACACTACACTGCACTACACTGTCCACAACACTGCACTGCCCACTCCACTGACCACTCCACTGTCCACTACACTGCACTGTCCACTACACTACACTGCACTACACTGTCCACTACACTGCACTGTCCACTCCACTGCACTTTCCACTCCACTACACTGACTGCACTGTCCACTACACTGCACTCCACTGTCCACTCCACTCCACTGTCCACTGCACTACACTGTCCACAACACTACACTGACCACTCTACACTACACTACACTGTCCACTACACTGCACTGTCCACTACACTACACTCCACAACACTGCACTGTCCACTGCACTGTCCACTACACTGTCCACTCCACACTACACTGCACTTTCCACTCCACTACACTGACTGCACTGTCCACTACACTGACTGCACTGTCCACTACACTACACTGCACTGTCCACTACACTACACTACACTGTCCACTACACTGCACTGCACTTTCCACTACACTACACTGTCCACTACACTACACTGCACTTTCCACTCCACTACACTGACTGCACTGTCCACTACACTGCACTCCACTGTCCACTACACTCCCCACTCCACTCCACTACACTCCACTGTCCACTACACTGCACTGTCACTGCACTGTCCATTACACTGCACTGTCCACTACACTACACTGTCCACTACACTGCACTGTCCACTACACTCCACTGTCCACTCCACTCCTCTACACTACACTGTCCACAACACTGCACTGTCCACTCCACTCCACTCCATTGCACTGTCCACTACACTACACTGTCCACTCCACTACACTGACTGCACTGTCCACTACACTCCACTCCACTGTCCACTACACTCCACTACACTGCACTGTCCACTCCACTACACTGCACTGTCCACTCCACTACACTGCACTTTCCACTCCACTACACTGACTGCACTGTCCACTACACTCCACTGCCCACTACACTGCACTGTCCACTACACTGCCCACTACACTACACTACACTACACTACACTCCACTGTCCACTACCTACAGTATTCCTACACTGACCACTACACATCGTGACTCTCTAGCTGCTCTTCTAGACTTCTACTCTCTCTCTGGCTGGCTGCTCCCTCTCCCCAGGCCGTGTCCATCCCCCAGGGGCCAGCAACATGACTCACGAGGGAGTCTGACTTACCTTCTTTATTTGTCCTCCATCTGTCCGGATGAGAGGAGGAAGAGGAGAAGAAGACAGCGGCATCTCACAATTTCCATTTCCATTTCCTGTGTCCCCGCGCTCTGGCCGCCATGTTCAGTCTCAGGCGTCCTGTGATTGAGCGAATGGGATCATGTGTGAAGGCGGGACTCCAGGAGCAACCGTGATCGCGGACAGGCCAGCTCCGCCGCCGCACATGACCCTATTCACCCAATTACAGGGCACAGGAGACTGAACATGGCGGCCAGAGCGCGGGGACACAGGAAATGAAAAAATGAGGAGGAAGCCAGTAGTGACACACACTGGCACGGAATTGCGCCCCCCTAAATGTTGCGCCCGGTGCCACGGCCCCCTTCGCACCCCCCACGCTACGCCACTGCATGTCCAGTCCTGGAACTGGCGCCAAATGCCCTATTTAAGGAAGGAAGCAGTGACAGAGGTCTGCTGAATCATATTCTGCTTACCTGTGGCTCCCTGTTCCTCTGTATCCTGTGCTATTCTTGACTTCTCCTTACCGCCTTCCTCTACACTTCCCCTCTGCTTGACCTCTCATTGTGACTCCGGCTTGTGTAAAGGACTGTGCTTCTTCTGACCATCTGTGTATGACTCTAGTATGCCTCCTAACCACTCTGCTGCCTTCTCCTCCTGTTTCCTGTGCATGACTTTGGCTCCATTCCTGACTACACTCCTGCCTCGCATCCTGTGGACCTCCCATGTATGACTCTGGCTCAGATCATGACCTCACCTATGCTTTTCCAGTTCCACCTTACCTCTCTGTCTCTGCTCTTTACACAGGTATTATCATATCATTTACTGCCTCACTTGGCCTGCTCTACCACAAATGTTCCTTGCGTTTATGCTTTCACTCCTGACCACCTGCCTAAGAACCAGTTAGTTGGATATTTCCTGAAGCAGTTCTCGGTGGACCAACCTAATGGCATCTATGCTTCTTTGAGCCTTGCACTCCCTGTCATCATCTCCAGGGGTGCTTGAAACTTAGCCACAGGAGAAGCCTTTTGTCACTCCCACCTCCAATCGGGTATGTCACACTGTGTGAGCTGAAAATACAGTGCTGAAATCCCAAGCAAAATTCTCAGCCCTGCCTTCTGGACAATAGAACCCTGCCAATCCTCACCCATCTGTTTCCCTCTCCACATGTACACAAGGATTTCTTTCCAGTGAAACATTGCTGCTGCCTTGAATCCCATGAGCCCATATGCTGGGAAAGGGCTCTTGGGAGATGTAGTTCTGGTGGGTATGCTTATGTCAATAGAAACTGGATTTTTACAGGTCTGGTGTCACCAGCTATAATAAAAGCTGTTTATCGATATAGGAACAAGGTACAAGAAAACATTAAAGTTGACATTTCCATCATCACCACCACATGGGTGTGCTGCACCATGTCTGTCCGGTGTGTGGTCTGTCCCGCTGTGGGTTGCCGCAGGTGTTCACACCCCCCCAGAGCTCACGAGGCTGATGTCCATGGTTGGTTGGCAGTCTCTGGCATTTGTGCCCCACTTCCTGACCACTATATTATGTAAGTTCTATCTGGTGGGTTCACCTGCCACTTTTTGAGCTTTAACTATATTTGGTATTTTGTTTCTATATAAAATTTCTTTTTTTCTAGATTGGCCTGCTCCTGACGAGTGATAATTAACTAATCACGAAACGCGTAGAGCCACCATCGGCCTCAATTTCATAGTGTTAACAATATATGACTGTGTATTGTACCTTAACATGTACATTTTTTCTGGTATGCTCAAAATCCCATCTGCATTGTTGGGTAATGACTCTGGTATGAACCATGTGGGGATATTCTTGAACTATGGAAATCCATGCGGTGTTTTGTATTTTTCAAATTGGTATATTTCTGTAGAGCATGGTCTCACATTAATATATATATATGTCGTGTTTAATTAATAAACAAGATTTTTATACTCAAGTATTCTACCTACCAATGTGCGCCTCATTTAAAGTCCCACTTCCTGTCCCCCCCCCATGTGCAATATTGACAGGGATGGAGGCATGGGGTCCCTTGTAGCATTCCTCATTTAAAGTCCCATCCTACCTTTTATTCAATTATCATATTATGCTATTGTCTTGCAGGTTTTTTTTTTTTTTTAAGGAGGCGGGATTACTACTGCTTTAATGACCAGAGCACTTTTTACAATTTGGCACTGCGTTGCTTTAACTGATAATTGCGCGGTCATGCAATGCTGTACCCAAAAAAAATTTGCATCCTTTTTTTCCCCACAAATAGAACTTTCTTTTGGTGGTATTTGATCACCTCTGCGTTTTTATTTTTTGCGATATAAATGAAAAAGAATGAAAATTTTGAAAAAAAATGATATTTTCAACTTTTTATTATTAAGAATATACAATAAACTCAATTTTAGTCATACATTTTTGCCAAAATGCATTCAGCCACATGTCTCGAGTAAAAAAAAGTCAATAAGCATATATTTATTGGTTTGCGCAAAAGTTATAGCTTCTACAAACTAGGGTACATTTTCTGGAATTTATGCAGCTTTTATTTTATGATTGCCTATCTTATTTCCTGAGGCGCTATAATGGAAGGGCAGTACAAACCCCGCCAAATGAAACCATTTTGGAAAGTAGACACCCCAAGGAATTTGCTGAGTGTCATGTTGAGCCCACTGAATATTTTTTTATTTTGTCACAAGTGATTGAAAAATTAAAAAAAAAAAAATACACAAAGTTGTCACTGAAATTATATATTGCTCACACATGCCATGGGCATATGTGGAATTACACCCCAAAATACATTCTGCTGCTTCTCCTGAGTACGGAGATACCCCATGTGTGAGACTTTTTGGAAGCCTAGCCGCGTACAGGACCCCAAAAACCAATCACTGCCTTCAGGATTTCTAAGGGCGTAAAATTTTGATTTCCCTCCATACTACCTATGACAGTTTCGGAGGCCATGAAATGCCAAGATAGCGCAAAACCTCCCCAAATGACCCCATTTTGCAAAGTAGACACCCCAAGCTATTTGCTGAGAGGCATGTTGAGTCCATGGAATATTTTATATTTTGCCACAAGTTTCGGGAAAATTAATTTTTTTTCCCACAAAGTTGTCACTAAATGATATACTGCTCAAACATGCCATGGATATATGTGAAATTACAACCCAAATTACATTCTGCTGCTTCTCCTGAGTACAGGGATACCACATATGTGAGACTTTTTGGCAGTCTAGCCGTGTACAGGACCCCGAAAACCAAGCATAGCCTGCAGGCTTTCTAAGGGTGTAAATTTTTGATTGCACTTTTCACTACCTAACACAGTTTCGGAGGCCATGAAATGCCCAGATAGCATGACCCCCCCCCCCAAATGACCCCATTTTGGAAAGTAGACACCCCAAGCTACTAGCTGAGAGGCATGTTGAGTATTTTGCAGATCTCGCTTTTTGTCACAAAGTTTTGAAAATTGAAAAAAAAAATTCATTTTCTTTCTTCATTCTCCAAAACAAATGAGAGCTGCAAAATACTCACCATGCCTTTAAGCAAATACTTTGGGGTGTCTACTTTCCAAAATGGGGTTATTTGTGGGGGTTTTGTGCTATCCTGACATTTCAGGACCTCCGAAACTGTGTTAGGTAGTGAGGAGTAAAATCACCATTTTACACCCTTAGAAAGCCTGAAGACGCTGATTGTATTTTGGGGTCTTGTACGCAGCTAGATTCCCTAAAAGTCTAACACATGTGGTATACCCGTACTCAGGAATAGCAGCAGAATGTATTTTGGGCTGTCATTTCACATATATCCGTGCCATCTGTGAGCAATATATCATTTAGTACCAACCTTGTGTTAAAAAAAAAAAAATTGTAAATTTTCCCGAAACTTGTGACAAAATATAAAATATTCCATGGACTCAACATACCTCTCAGGAAATAACTTGGGATGTCTACTTTCCAAAATGGGGTCATTTGGGGGGAATTTCGTGCTATCTTGACATTTCAGGGCCTCCGAAACTGTGATAGGTAGTGATGAAGTGAAATCACCATTTTACGCCCTTAGAATGCCTGAAGGCGGTGATTGGTTTTTGGGATCCTGTACACGGCTAGGCTCCCAAAAAGTCTCACATATGTGGTATCCCCGTACTCAGGAGAAGCAGCAGAATGTATTTTGAGATGTAATTCCACATATACCCATGGCATGTTCGAGCAAAAGATATGATTTAGTGACAACTTTGTGCAAAAAACATCTGACAAAAAATAAAATATTCCATGGACTCAACATGTCTCTCAGCAAATAGCTTGGGGTGTCTACTTTCCAAAAAGGGGTCATTTGGAGGGGGTTTCAAGTGTGCTGTCCCCAACATCACCCACTCTTCTAATCACTTAAACCACCAAGTCATTTCTGACACTTTTTGTTTTGAAAAAATATTTTTTTTTTGCTAGAAAATTACTTTGAACCCCAAACATTATATTTTTTTTAAGCAGAGGCCCTACAGATTAAAATGGTGGGTGTTGCAATTTTTTTTTACAAAGTATTTGCGCAGCGATTTGTTATACGCATTTTTTTGGGAAACAAACATGTTTTTGAATTTTAATGCACATAACCACACTATATTGCCCAAATGTTTGGTGAAATATAAAGATGATCTTATGCCGAGTACATAGACACCAAACATGACATGCTTTAAAATTACACACACCCGCGCAGCGCCGACAAACTGTATACATTTTTAAAAATGTTTAAAAGCCTTTACAGCTTACCACTTTAGATTTACAGAGGAGGTCTACTGCTAGAATTACTGCCCTCGATCTGATGTCCACGGTGATACCTCATACCTGCATGGTGTAATTGCTGTTTACATACGACACAAGACCGACGCTTGCGTTCACGTTTGCGCACATGCACAGGGGGACAGGGGTGCATTTTTTTTAATCATTAATTTTGCTTTTTATTTTATTTTTACACTGTCCCTTACATTTTTTATATCATTTTTATCATTATCACAGGGAATTTAAATGTCCCCTATGATAAAATAGGTAGTGGTGGGTATTTTTTTTTTAAATGTGGGGTCTATTAGACTCTAGATCACTGCTCAGCCCTTAAAGCATCTAACCACACCAAGATCGGTGTGATTGGGGGGGGGGGGACGTTCTCTCCCACTGCTTGTAAAAGCAGTCTAGCAGCTAATCAGCTGCTAGGATTGCACTTACATGAAAGCCGATTGCCGGCTAAAAATAACCAAGATGATACCTATACCTGCAGGCATCATTCCAGTATGACCACTCAAAGTCCAGCAACATACCAGTACGTCATTGATCCTTGTTGGGCATATATTGTAATGTTCTTTTTTTTCATGCAGCCTGTGAATGAAAAAAGAGAATCATTCATGCCCACCATTAGAAAACCGCCCTGCATCCACCCACTTCCAATGATGGGCATAGCCCCATTCGAAAAATATATGCCGAAGCGTAGGGGCAATACGCCCCTATATCCACCCCTGCCCCTATGCTTCGGCATATATGCTCTTTTTTTAACTGTGGTGGTGAAATCACCTCCTACAGCGCTGGAGTCACTGATTTAAGTATCGTGGGAGCAAATGCTGTTGCTGTCAAGATAAATAAGTCAGTGCTGCAGCTGAATGGCGTACCTGAAAAGAAAATAATAATTAACAATAAAACCGAGTTAACAGTAACGTATAAAAAAAATTACATACCTGCAAAAAAACATGATAAAACACAGTAAAAAAAATGACAGGTATGCATAAAATACAGTAAGAGAGAAAACAAGAAAATGATAACTATTTTTGGCTTTTTTATTTTGTCATTTTGTTGTTTTTTTAACATTTTTTATTTTTTTTGTTTTAAACATTTTTTACTTTTTTTTTGGTACACCTTTTTTTTTGTAACTGTAACTGTAAACGTTCCAGGTTTGGGCCTCTCAAAATGCGGTTTCATCTTTGGAGACCCTATAAAAGTGTGCCCTATGCCTGTGTAGTGCTGTACCCTACGCTAATACTCCACTAGTGTGTGGTAGCGTTGGAAACATTCACCGATGCAGAGACCAGGCTGTCCAGGACAGGATGGACAATAAGTGTGGGTGGCATGCCTATATCCGCATTGTCTGCAGACACAACATCTTTTTTGGGGTGTTCTTTGGCCTGAGGTACCACGGAAGACGTCTGGGAAAAGCCTCTCATGCAGCCGGCTCCCTGCATTTGCATTGGGAATTTGGGGGACAGCACCATCTGGAAACAGAAGGGCTGTGATGATCTCTTCTTGGAATTTAAGGAAGGATCCAGTCTGTCCTGACGCTTTGTATAGCACATAAGTGTTCAGCAGAGCCAATTGAAAAATGTATACAGACACTTTTTTGTACCAGCGTCTGGCCTTACGGGCAATTAAGTATGGCCCCAATAACTGGTCGTTGAGGTCCACCCCTCCCATATTAAGGTGCTATTCGTGGACACAGAGGGGCTTCTCCAAAACACCAGTCACAGTTGGAATTTGGACTGCCGTGTCTGCGTGAAGGGAGGACAGAATGAAAACATTCTGGTTGTCCCTCCACTTCACCGTGAGCAAAGTATTACACTTCAAGCAGGCTTTCTCCCTCTGTCTAAGACGGGATTCTACAAGCCGTTGGGGGAAGCCCGAGTGATTAGATCGCACGGTGCCACATGCACCAATTCCTTGATCAAAAAGATGACTAAAAAGTGGCACGCTTGTGTAATAATTGTCCATGTACAAGTGGTACCCCTTTCCGAATAAGGGTGACACCAAGTCCCAAACAATCTTGCCAGCGCTCCCTACTTAGTCTGGGCAGTTGGGGGGCTCCACGTGACTGTCTTTTCCCTCATAAACCATATAAGTATATGTATAGCCTGTGGCCCTGTCACAGAGCTCATACATCTTGACCCCGTATCTGGCACACTTGCTGGGGAGAAACCCCAGTTTGAAAGCAAGACAGCCAAAAAATTCAATCAAACAACTTGATCGGGAATAAACAAGGCTGGGAATTGTTGGTTGAAGTGGCTTATGAAGGAGTTTTTCCGAATTTTGTGGGGCCGATCGTATTCAGGGTCACCCTGTGGACGACAGGGTTCATTTTCATTGAAATGCATGAACTGCAAGATCTTCTCATATCGCGTCCTGGTCATGGAAGCAGAGAACACGGGCATATGATGAATTGGGTCAGTGGACCAATATGACTGCAACTCAGATTTTTTAGTTATGCCCATGAGGAGGGAAAGGCCCAGAAAGATCTTAAACTCCGGAACCGTAATAGGTTTCCAGTCTCAAATGGGGATTAGCGGTGATGAATTGACCAGCACACAAATTGCTTTGGTCCACAATAGATCTATAGAGATCTTCCGTGAAATCAACTGTTTCCACCTGAATGCCGGGTTGGCCAGTGAATGGGGGATGTACAGGCGCTGCAGAAGTGGTGGGTGGTCAATCAGGGTTAGCATATGCAGCAGGAAGGGCACTATGGGCTCTGCGGGCCTGTTTTTGTCTTCTTTGTGGCTGCAGGACATTACTTGTGCTAGCCACACCAGCTTGAACTGCACTTATAGGACTCACCACGTCACCAAGTGTTACTGCAGTGCTGGTTGTACGACCAGGATGTACTAGGTTGCTGGTGCTTGCCAGTTCACCGGAATGATGAGCAGCACTAGTACTGGCTCTCTGCTCCATATGAGAGCCCTGTAGTTCTCACATCTCAGCAACAGCAGAATGAGATCGGGTACACCTGACCTTAGCAGGGGCTGCTACTCCATCATCAGAGCTATCTGACAGGGTGCTGCTGCTGTCTACAGGCTCGTATGCTGAGCCTGAATCTGAGCTCTTCCCCATCGCTCTCATCTGTCATGCTCAGCCACGTGTAGGCCTCTTCACTAGTGTAGGTCTGATTGGACATTTTGGCCTCTAAATTTTTTAGGTACACTAGTGTGACTCACAGGCAAAAGAGCCCAGCTGGTTGTCAGAGCCTGCTTCAATCGCTACCAAAATAACTGCTAGCGTTCACAGGGATTGGGCGTGACTATGTGAACACTGCAGTTATGTGCGCTGTGTTTTGTGTCAGCGATCTATTTGATACTACACTTGGGTAGGCTGGCCTGGGCGGAGGGGCTAAACACAGGTGCTAGCTGGTATCTGAGCTGATCCCGCTAATGTTGCATTTCTAGGAACAATAAAGTACTGGGGACGCTAATATAGATTTGATCAGATCACAGTTATTGATCAGTTCAGATACTATACTAGTAACGTACCTATCTAGTGTGTGTGTGCGTGTTAGAGTACCTGACTAATCTGACCCTGCCTGGTATTTATGCTGACCCTAACTATGGCTAAAACCCAACTGATGTCACCCGCCGGGTGATCAAGGGGTTAAAACCTTTATTAGGTATATATGGCGGGTACCCTGATGAATTAAAAAACTAACTAAGTAGCGTCACCTGTGACACGAATACAGTGATCACTGGTGACAGGGGGTGATCAAGGGGTTAAAACCTTTATTAGGGGGGTTTCTATTATTTACCTGGGCCTACTACTACCTACCACTAACTATCCTAAGGCGATTTAATGTCACAAGTGACACTAGTGCAGTGATCAGGGAAGAATCTGAACACTACACTAAGTGACACAATGACAGGGGGTGAAAGGGTTAACTGGGGGCGATCAGGCGGTTCAAACATTTATTAGGTATATATGGCAGGTACATTGACAAAAAAAAATTAACCTTACCAACCGGCGTCACTGTGACACTAATACTCTAATCACTGGTGACAGGGGGCAATCAAGGGGTTAAAAACAATATTAGGGGGGGTTAATGGGGGGCACCTGGGCCTACTACTACCTACTCTAAGGTGATTTAATGTCACAAGTGACACAGTGACAGGAGTGAAGGGGTTAACTGGGGGGGCATCGGGGGGCGATCAAGGGGTTAATTGCATACCTAACATGTACTGGTGTCAGTGTAGTGTTGTGCAACTCAGGTTTAGATGCTCTCTCTCCCTCTCTGGAACCGGAAAGGGCTCCAGGAGGGGAGATTGCACCATTTCCTCTGCCTGTGTTTACATTACACAGGCAGAGGAGGCATTTCATTCCCCAGAACCAATCCGGAGGTCCAGATCAGAAATCATTGGTCCGGGCCTGTGGATTGATCGGTTCTGTTCCGAATCCAATTGCCGCAGGCACGGCGGGAGTGCACGCATGCTCACTACCAGCGAGCGCAAGCGCCGTACAGCTACGGCGATTTGCGCAGCAGTGCCAACCTGCCACCGTCAATCCACAGTGGGCGGTCGGCAGCTGGTTAAACAGTGCATTGAGGTCGGCTTGTATTTTGGAGACATCTTGTAAGGACGTTATTCCACGGCATAGCTTGGTGTCATCTGCAAACTTCTAAATGGTACTTTTAATCAGGGACCATATATATAAAACGATATTAAAAAGTAAGTGTCACAACACTGAACCTTGGGGTACACCACTGATATCTTTAGACCAGAGTATGAATCATTAACCACTACTCTCTAAATTCGGTCTTTTAGCCAGTTTTCTATCCATTTACAAACTGATCTTTCCAAGCCTGTAGACTTTACCTTACACATTAGCCGTGTGTGGGGAACGGTGTCAAATACTTTAGCAAAATCCAAGTATACCACGTCCACAGCCACCCCTCTTTTCAAGGTTTTACTTACCTCCTCATAAAATGAAATCAGGTTTGTTTGACAACTTCTGTCTTTCATAAATCCATGCTGTCTGTTGCTTAAAATATTTTTTTCCAACAAGAACTCATCTATGTGGTCTTTTATTAAACTCTCCAGTATCTTCCCGACTATAGAAGTTAAACTAACAGGTCTATAGTTACTTGGTAAAGACTTTGATCCCTTTTTAAATATGGGCACCACATTGACTCTACGCCAACCTAGTAGTACTATTCCAGTCATTAATGAGTCCGTAAAAATTAGATACAATGGCTTTGAAATGACAGAGCTCAATTCTTTTAGGGTCCGTGGGTGGATGCCATCTGGTCTAGGTGCTTTATCCAGCTTTATTTTGTCTAAATACTTCTGCACTATTTCACTTTTGAGCCATTGTGGATCATTTGGGGCTGTGTCACTACCACCCCCATTATGGACATGAGCTCCCCCATGCTCATTTGTATACACAGAGCTGAAGAAAGAATTTAATAGGTTAGCCTTCTCTTTGTCCCCAGTCACCCACTCTATATTATTTTGTAAAGGGCCTACATGCTCACACCTGACCTTTTTACTATTAATATATTTGAAGAATTTTTTGGGGTTTGTCCTACTATCTTTTGCAATCTGTTGTTCGGTTTGAATTTTTATGCGTCCTTGATTTCCTTTTTACATATTCTGTTATATTCTTTGTAACATTTAAAAGATGTTAGTGGTCCTTCATTTACATATTTTTTAAAAGCTCTTTTCTTTTCATTTATACATTTTTAACTTTGATCGTGAGCCACATAGGTTTTATTTTTAGCCTTTTAAACTTATTGCCCATGGGAATATACTTTGCAGTGAGTTTGCGTACAGTCTTTTTGAAAAATTCCCATTTCTGTTCTATGTTCATCGATGTCAATATTCCCTCCCAGTCTAAGTCCTGGAGAGCAGCCCTCATCCTTGGAAAATTTGCTCTCTTAAAGTTAAGTGTTTTTATCTTTTCCGTATGTGTTTGTTGCTTGCAGCTTACATTAAATGAAATCATGTTATGGTCACTGCTACCCAGTTGTTCTTTTATATGAATATTGGTAATAAGCTTGGAATTGTCCTGTAATAGGTTTATACATTTTTGCCCCTTAACTGTCCCAGCAGTGGCATTACTCCAGTTAATTTCCGGTTAGTTAAAATCCCCCATTATTATCACTGTCCCAGATCTTGCAGCCCTTTCCACCTGTGCAAGGAGCTGAGTCTCCACCTCCCCAACTCCTCTTTAACACTTGGAGGTGTATAACAAACTCCAATGATAACCTTTGTAGTATGTACACCCATATACAGATCTATCCATAATGTTTCAGACTCATCACACTCTCCATCAACTCGGTCCTCATTCACACTCGCTTTGAGATCACTTCTCACATAGAGACAGACACCACCACCCTCCGTTTTACCCAGTCTTTCCGAAAGAGAGCATAAATGTGAGCTATTAGCTCATGGGGATCAGCTTTCCGGAATAACAGAGTCAGCGTGCAGGCAATTTTCCCTAAAATCAGGCGGCTTGCCAGGTTTATTAATAAAATAAGGTTTTCAGGTAAAACAAAGCAAAACATAAAGATAAGTCCTTGCCTTCCGGCGCTAAACTAAACAATATTGTTTCCTCACTGTATGGTGTGGTGTTGCCTTTCAAAGTCCAAACAGACACAAAGCTCCCTCAGATCCCTCTCTCTGAGTTTCAGGCCCGAGTGAGATCTCTTCCTGGTCACTAAATGCAGCTGAAGAGGGGTTTGGGTGGACCAGAAACTCCGGGCCTGAACCAGCTCTGCCACGGTGGCTGGGAAAACCCAGGTCGGACTCTCACTAGTCCACTCCAAGTGCATGCATGCGAGGCGACAAATATCGCCTGTCCATTATCGCGCTTGGCATAATGTCACAATAGCCAGAAATATTAATAACCCAGTCATGTGAAGAATGAAGCCAAGATTCAGCAATACCGATTAAATCATAGTTCTCCTCATGCACCAGAGCTTCCAACTCACATATTTTGCTTGGCAGACTTCTGGCATTGGTGAACAAACACTTTAATTCACTGTCACATGTATGTTGCGTAATTTTTATTTTAGTACAAACAGTACCATTTCCAATTGTTGTTTGTAACATGGGAACCTTCATATCATCTTCCATATCCCTCCCCCCATCTTTCCCCATTCCACCCACCAATAGGGGCTGACCCCTGTCTGACCTCTCTGCCCCATTATAAGCTAATTCACCCTCCACCCTCAATCCTAGTTTAAATACTCCTCCAGCCTTCCCATAAACCTCTCCCCCAGCACAACAGACCCCCTTCCATTTTGGTGCAAACCATCTTTAGCATATAGGTTGTACACCAATGAAAATTCAACCCAGTGCTCTAAAAACCCAAAGCCCTCCTCCTTACATCAGGTCTTTAACCATGCATTCAGGGCTCTAATCTACCCCTGCCATTCCTGTGTTGCGCATGGCACAGGCAATATTTTAGAGAATATTGCCTTGTAGGTCCTTCCCTTCAACTTGCAACCTAATTCTTTAAATTGGTCCTTAAGGAGCCTCCACCTTCCATATATTTTGTCACTGGTTCCAATGTGGACCAAGACAACTGGGTCATGCCCAGCCCCTCCCAGTAATTTATAAATCCGGTCCACCAGATGCCAAACCCTGGCACCAGCGAGACAGCAAACCATTTGGTTGAGGCGATCCTGGCGACAAATTATTCTATCAGTCATTCTGATTATAGAATCCCCAATTACCACCAACTGTCTAGGCCTATCTGCACTACCCTTACCACCCCTACTAGATGGGCTGCTCTCCCGGCTGTTAGGGGTAGCAGTGACATCTAGGGCTCCTAACTCTTAGTTTGCCACCTCCACGTCTTCACTCAATGTGGCAAATCTGTTAGGGTGCTCAAACCCAGGGCTGGCCTTCCTTTTCTGTGAACCCCTACCACTCCCTCTAACTGTATTAACCCATCTGCCTACCTTATGATCATGACTCACCCCTCCACCCTCTCCATTAACCCTACTAGCCACCTGCTCAGTGAGCAGAGGACCCCTTTCAAGGTTGTCAGTTCTGCCCAGTGTTGCAATTTGCTCCTCCAAATCTCTAATGTGAGCTTCCAGAATGGCAACCTGCTTACATCTGTCACAGCGGTATCCATCCTGGAGCTGTTGCTCCATTGTTCTATACATGCGGTTCCACTTGGTCAGAGGTCCAGCAAGCAAAAAAGTGGAAAGCTCAGAAATTAGTTCTATGGAGAGTTATATAGGACCTGTATCACCTGTGACCAATTAACCACTCCCCTTAATTAGTAGTCTGAAGGAAGGAAAGAAAAAAGAAGGCTATAAAGTGACAGAAAAGGCGTTCAAAAGCTGCAAGGAAAAACTCCCAAAAAACTAAAACTGCAAATACAGCAATCACCAGCAGTCAAAAGCAAAACTATTTTTTCACTCTTCACTCAAAACGACCCACTCTTCAGCTTTCAACCAGCATATCTGGCAAACTTAGATGTGCTCTATGGAGAGCTATATAGGACCTGTATCACCTGTGACCAATTAACCACTCTTCTTGGTCTGAAGGAAGGAAGTCTGTGGTGCACAGAGCAGTTCCTTATATCTTCTTCTGGGGTCCCCACTGGTGCTGTCCCCTTCTCCTCTTCTCTGAGTGCCTCCATAGCAAGCTGGCTACTGTGGGGGCACTAGTGTGGGCACGCTCTTGAGCCAGGCTGTGTGCATCCATAAACACACACAGCGTAGCTCGGCCACGCCCCTCACTCTTTGCTCACAGGGTTTGATTGACAGCAGCAGGAGCTAATGGCTCACGCTACTCTCAGAGACTCCTGTGAATACTGGAAGAGAGAGCAGCACTGATGCAGACAGGACTCAGGTAAGTGTTTAAGGGGGGGGGGGGGGGTGAC
>BLSH010537230.1:805091-824596 GCA_018402905.1 Glandirana rugosa | reverse complement strand
TGTATGTCCCTGTATGTTATATTATCACTGCTTAAAGAGGCTCTTCTGTCATTTTTTCAACTTTCCATCTATTAAATCTTCTGCCCTTGTTGTTTTAACTTTGGATAATAAAATATTTTTTTGGGCTGCCAGTAAATACCTTATACAGCCCACTTCCTCTTTCTTATCTGGTCATTAGCCTAGGCTTATGACATCATGCACAGCTCTCTCTCTCTCACTCTGGTGAGAGTTTGCTAGGAAGAGAGGGGGGGGTGAGTCATAAGAGGGCCAATTAAAGCTGCAGGGGTGCATAGCTGGAGGTGTGCCTCTGTATGTCTGTGTAAATCCAGGAAGTGAACAGGCAGCAGCTGCAGCTGCCCACAGTTAAAATGGATGCAGCCAGACTTAGTGGAGGGAGATGTCTGCAGCATATTTGGCAAGTACAGAATCACAGTATATATAGTTTGTGAGGTTGAAAAAAGACATCAGGTTTGACAAAGTCCATCAAGTCCAACCTGTGTGTCACTATTATATTGTATGTCCCTGTATGTTGTGGTCGTTTAGGTGCCTATACAATAGTTTTTTGGAATTATCTATGCTCCCTGCTGAAACCACTGCTTGTGGAAGAGAATTCCACATACTCACTGCTCTTACCGTAAAGAACTCTCTATGCAGTTTAAGGTTAAACCGCCTTTCTTCTCATTTTAGTGAATGGCAGCGTGTCTTTTTATATTCCCTTGTGCGGAAAAGATTTATACCTATTGTGGGGTCCAGACAAATGAAGCACACCGCTCAGGCACACACCCTGTGAAAATTTGGACAGCTGTAGGTGCTCACCTCGGCTCGCCACTGTGCAACAAGTAGAAAAGAAGACAGGAATGGCGACACTCCAAGAGTATAGTCCAAAACCTTGTATATTTATTATTAAATAGCCATAAATACAGGAATAGTATTGTATTGTATTTATGGCTGTTTCATAATAAATATACAAGCTTTTGGACTATACTCGTGGAGTGCCGCCATTCCTGTCTTCTTTCCTATTGTGGGATCACCATTACGGTATTTGTACATTGTAATCATATCACCTCTCAAGCGTCTCTTCTCCAGAGAGAATAAGTTCAGTGCTCGTAATCTTTCCTCATAACTAAGGTCCTCCAGTCCCTTAATCAGCTTTGTTGCCCTTCTCTGGACCTTCTCCAGTTCCAGCACATCCCTCCTGAGGACTTGTGACCAGAATTGGACAGCATACTCCAGGTGCGGCCGGACCAGAGTCTTGTAGAGTGGGAGAATTATCGTTTTATCTATGGAATGAATCTCCTTTTTAATGCACGCCAATATCCTGTTGGCTTTGCTTGCAGCAGCCTGGCATTGCCTGCCATTGCTGAGCCTGTCATCTACTAATACCCCTAGGTCCTTTTCCATCCTAGATTCCCCCAGAGGCTCTCTCCCTGAGTGAGTAGTTTGCATTCATATTTTTGGCACCCAAATTCATTATTTTACATTTTACTGCATTAAACCTCATTTGCCATGTAGTTGCCCACCCCATGATCAAGTCTCTTGCAAGGTTTCCACATCTTGCGGAGAAATTATTGCCCTACATACCTTAGTATCATCCGCAAATACAGAGATTGAGCGGTTTATCCCATTCTCCAGATCGTTTATGAATAAATTAAATAGGATTGGTCCCAGGACAGAACCCTGGGGGACCCCACTCTCCACACTGGACCATTCCGAGTAATCCCCATTGATCACCACCCTCCGAACTCGCCCCTATAGCCAGTTTTCAATCCATGTACTCACCCTTTGGTCCATGCTGACAGACCTTATGTAGAGCCCCCATAGCGTAGATGCTTTTACTTTTGTAGATTTTTGGCAGGAGAGGAAAAATATAGTCAGGCCCGACTGTAAGTGCAGGGCTGAATGTTTTGATCTGGGCTGGGAGTGGCTCAGGGGTGGGGCTGGAGATGGAGGAAAGGTACACTCCTTGGAGATTCCTCCCCTTGAGCTGGGAAAGCTCTGGAAGGGGGATGAATGAGGAGGTGTCACTTCCTGATGTATGACAAGAAGCCCTGACCAATTCACAGGCTGGGTTGGCAGGGGGCAGGCAGGGTGGAAGAGATGTGGATGTAGCTGGAGCTGCAGATCAGGCCTCGCCCGGGAGGGGATCCCCCAGTCTGGGGGGGGGGTAACCTGAGGCCTGGGGCTTGGGTGCAGCCGGGAGTGGGAGTCGGCTCCTGGAGTGGCACAGGAGAATCAGGAGAGCAGCTGAGTTCTATATGGAGGGAGGCTCTTTAAAGAATCCACCATATAGTCGGTGAGTGGCGGTCCCTGGGAGTTGGATGAGAAGGCTGAGACAATCTGAGAGGAGAGAGAGCAGTCTGTAGAAGTCGAGAGGAACCAACCAAGGGGAAGGAGAGCCATTAGACCGCAGGACAGGCCGGATAGGTCTGGAAGATGAATGGGCTGGGAGTAGTAGTTCATCCAAGGCCAGCTAGCACCAACGTACTTAGTTACACAACAGAGGGTCCACGGTTTCAGGGAAAGAAACCTGCGATTCTTACCCACAAAGGGTGGTCCTGAGGCCTTGCCCGTGGCTGCAGCAGGCCTCACCATGTGCTAGCTGTGGTGAAGATGAGGTGTCATGGAGGTCTGATAAATGTCCTTACGGACCAGGGAAACAATTGTAACGGTCAACAAGTAGTGTGCTGGAGAGAGGAAAGGAGAAGAGTAACGGTCAGCAAGTAGTGTGCTGGAGGAGGAAAAGAAGTGTATATACCAGAGGTGTATGCACTGCACACCTGTTATTGCCTCTACTCTGCTCTGGTACTTGCACCTCTGTCTCCACCCGCCTCCGTGCCAGTTTTCTATTGAGCTGTGCCCGTTGTCGAAAAGTGCCCACGATGGGCCTGCGCATGCACGGGACTCCAACTGATATATTGATCAGCTCTGGTGATGTAAACAGATAGTTATACAGGAGACACTATTCCACGGGCACTATTCTAAGGTATACAAACAGTGGAGGGAAACTTTTCACATTCTGCCTCGCTGTTGCGGGGCAGCTTTTCCGTGGGCTGAAGGGTGAGTTTGTCTGTGTTGCTGGACAGGTTTGATGTGCTGAATGGTGGGTTATGGCTGTGTCCAAGGGCGGGTTGCAAGACACACAAAACCCGCCCTTCAACACAGACAAAACCCGCCCTTCAGCACAGGGTAAATATGCCCTGCAACAGCGAGGCACAATGTGAGAAGTACGGTCTCCCTCCGCGGTTTGTATACCTGCCTGTCGATTAGTGTATCCCATGTCACTATCTGCGCATGCGCTGTTTACGTCACCACAGCTGATCAACATATGAGCTGGAGTGCTGCGCATGTGCAGACCCATCGCGGGCACTTTTCGACAATGGACACAGCTCAATAGAACACCGGCCCCTGCCGGCACCTGCCGGGTCTGTTCCCAACTCTCTGTACCCAGCACTCACAGTACACGTGTCCTCACAGCACACAGGCACTCACAGTACACGGCACTCACAGTAAACGTGTCCTCACAGTACACGGGTACTCACAGTACACGTCTTCACAGTACGTGGGCACTTACAGTACACGTGTCCTCACAGTACACAGGCACTCACAGTACACGGCACTCACAGTACACGTGTCCTCACAGCACACAGGCATTCACAGTACATGGGCACTCACAGTACACGTGTCCTCACAGCACACAGGCACTCACAGTACACGGCACTCACAGTAAACGTGTCCTCACAGTACACGGGTACTCACAGTACACAGGCACTCACAGCACACATGTCCTCACAGTACACGGGTACTCACAGTACACATGTCTTCACAGTACGTGGACACTTACAGTACACGTGTCCTCACAGTACACAGGCACTCACAGTACACGGCACTCACAGTACACGTGTCCTCACAGCACACAGGCATTCACAGTACATGGGCACTCACAGTACACGTGTCCTCACAGCACACAGGCACTCACAGTACACGGCACTCACAGTAAACGTGTCCTCACAGTACACGGGTACTCACAGTACACAGGCACTCACAGCACACATGTCCTCACAGTACACGGGTACTCACAGTACACATGTCTTCACAGTACGTGGACACTTACAGTACACGTGTCCTCACAGTACACAGGCACTCACAGTACACGGCACTCACAGTACACGTGTCCTCACAGCACACAGGCATTCACAGTACATGGGCACTCACAGTACACGTGTCCTCACAGCACACAGGCACTCACAGTACACGGCACTCACAGTAAACGTGTCCTCACAGTACACGGGTACTCACAGTACACAGGCACTCACAGCACACATGTCCTCACAGTACACGTGTCCTCACAGTACACAGGCACTCACAGCACACATGTCCTCACAGTACACGGGTACTCACAGTACACATGTCTTCACAGTACGTGGGCACTTACAGTACACGTGTCCTCACAGTACACAGGCACTCACAGTACACGGCACTCACAGTACACGTGTCCTCACAGCACGCAGGCATTCACAGTACATGGGCACTCACAGTACACATGTGCTCACAGCACACAGACACTCACAGTACATAGGCCCTCACAGTATACGTGTCCTTACAGTACACAGGCACTCACAGTACATGTGTCCTCACAGTTCATGGGCACTCACAGTACACGGCACTCACCGTATAGGGCACTCACAGTACATGGCACTCACAGTACACGTGTCCTCACAGCACACAGGCACTCACAGTACACAGGTACTCGCAGTACATGGGCACTCACAGTACACATGTCCTCACAGTACACGGGCACTCACAGTACATGGCACTCACAGTACACGGCACTCACAGCACATGGGCACTCACAGTACAAGGGCACTCACTGTACACGGGCACTCACAATACTGAGGTACTCACAATACACAGGTACTCCCAATACTCAGGTACTCCCAACACTCAGGTACTCCCAACACTCAGGTGCTCACAATACACAGGTACTCACAATACTCCCCAATACACAGGTACTCCGAACACTCAGGTACTCACAATACTCAGGTACTCACATATAGAACAATCAGGAAAGTGGTTGGAGGGAAGCTTCAGAATGACAAAGATGTTTTTATTGTCTTTAATGCAGAGAATTATTTAGAACCACTTTAAGGGCCTATTAACATGCTTTATGTCAGGTGTAACGTGACCTGCACTAAGACAGCCCATTAAAATCAGTGGGATTCTGACACACGAAAACGTCCCAAAAAAAGGGACATCAGAAAATGTATGCAGAAACGCATGGTGTGTTGCAGAGCACTGCTTAGTGTGCTATTCAAAATGAATGTGTCAACACATGTAGGGTGCACTGTGGTAACATTAATATGTTCATTCCTGCAATACTTAAACATAAATCAGCCATAAGGCTAGGTTCACATTACTGTATGTTGGGAACATGCGCAAAATTTTAACAGATGCGCAAGGGTGCCATTAATTCCTCTATCAGTAATCATGGCACATTTTTGCACGTACAAACAGCATGGTGCCGCACTATGCACTTTACTGTGGCGTGATTTTAAAAAAGTTGGAGGTACTTTTTTAGCCGCATTTCTTAGGAGAAAGGCAGCTCATTGAAATATATTGGCTCTCCTACCCGCGATGTGCAACGCAAACACTCACAGATGTGAACCAAGACCAATGCTGTGGCACATTCTATTGTAGGAAAGTGAGGTTTGGGGTTACATTTGGGCAATGCCTGGACATAAGTTATCAAATTCTCATATATATTTTAAAACCTATAAAAATATGATAGCCCCCCTTTTAAGGCACGTACTAAAAAGAAGCCTGATAATCAATAAAGAGAATATGTTCATAGGACAAGGCACGCTGAACTTTAAATCAGCTGTAAAAAGCCTGGGGACACGGATGTAATGTGGGACGTTTACAGATAAGCTGTTTCTGCATCTATGCAGGCACATTGCATCATGTACACTAAACAAGCATCGTGTTCATGCTTTACTGACTTGGCAAAAAGTCATCCTACAGCATTTTATATTCCGTGGCCTGGCCTATAGGGATTTCATAAGAAAGATGACTAGGATTTCCAACTTTTTGAAATCAGATAATCTGGCTGGGGTCATCAGCTCATAGTTTAAAAAACAGTGAGTGAAATTGATAGATCAGATTTCTGATCCCCAGGGGAGATATATCTTTGTAAAGGTTTCGCTCTGGGGATCGACACTTACGATTGCCAACTTCTATCTGCCTAATGTTGACCAAATACCAACCGCACTACAATACTTGAAAGTACTCTCGACCTTCGCAGAAGGCAAATTGATTCTGGGAGGAGATTTTAATGCTCCTCTAGATCCTCTGTTAGACTCTTCGACCTCCCGCACATCTGTTCCCTTCACTAAATTGAGGGCCCTCAAGCGATCACTCCACGACTCCCGTCTCGTGAACGTTTGGCGGGTTCTCCACCCCAAAAACAGAAACTACACTCACTTTTCCCAGGTGCACCTCACATACAGCCTTATTGACTACTTCTTTATTGATCACAGCTGCTTAGATTGGACACCAGACTGCGACATTGGTGCGATGGTCTGGTCTGACCACTCACCAGTCTACCTGACTTTGACGGTTCCCTCTACCCCAGTGAGGGAATGGACATGGCGCTTAAATGATTCCCTTCGCGAGAATCCTGAATGTATACGGACAATAACGGAAACCATATCTAACTTCCTTGCAGATCATGTAGCCGACCCCACTCCCCTACCGATTCAATGGGAGGCACTTAAAGCAGTCCTGCGGGGAGTTTTTATACAGATCGGGACCCGACTGAAGAGAGAGCGCGCGGCCAACATAACAGCGGCTTTGGATAAGCTGAATGCACTCGAAACTCGCCATAAACATACCCCGACGGCACAAGCTCTCTTGGAGGTCACAGCGGCCCGTTCCCAGCTTCGTAACCTCTACGAGGTTTCGGCTCGAACGTATGCTGATAAGCTGGCATTACACCAATACAAATTTCGAGATAAGTGTGGTAGACCACTGGCCCGCACTCTATATCCTCTCACACCATCCACTTTTATCCCACATGTCCAAACTCCGAGTGGAGAATTGGTTAGTGAACCCATGAAAATTTCGCAAACATTTGGAGACTTTTATAAATCCCTATACAATCTGACTCCCGAGGCGACCCATCCTCCCTCACCTACGTTCGAATCGGATATAACGGCCTACATAGAAGAAACAGCACTTCCCCGCTTAGCAGACAATACCATTAAAGACCTTGAGTCCACTATCACAGAGGACTAAGTAGCGAAGGCAATAGCCGCTACACCCTCTGGTAAAAGTCCTGGCCCGGACGGATATACCTCCAAATTCTACAAGACATTTAAACCCCTACTAGTTCCCTTCCTGACTAAAGTTTTTAATTCCATATCGGATGGCCAGTCATTCCCTCCGCAGACTCTCGAAGCCCACATAGCTGTCATTTTAAAACCCGAGAAAGACCCTTCCCTATGTACCAGCTACAGACCCATCTCGTTGATTAGAGTAGACCTCAAAATCTTTGCCAAGACCCTCGCCCTTAGATTGCAGCCCTTGCTCCCTGCTCTGATCCATTTAGACCAGGTGGGCTTTGTCAGCGGCTGCGAAGCGAGGGACAATACTTTGAAAACCCTCCTTCTCACGAACTATGCACGTGAGCAAAAAATCCCCCTTTGCCTATTGACTGTCGACGCGGAAAAGGCTTTCGATCAGGTTGATTGGCAATTCCTTCAAAAGTCACTGATACAAGTTGGCCTGGGGCCAAATATGGTATCCCGGATCATGTCCCTCTATTCATGCCCATCGGCCAGAATACGAGTGAATGGCTCCCTCTCTCCTAAATTTTCTATACACAACGGGACTCGACAGGGCTGCCCCCTGTCTCCCCTACTTTATGTCTTGGTCATGGAGCACTTAGCCATCGCTATAAGGAACAACTCACACATCCCCGGTATTACTGTTGGCCCAATAAATTCCAAACTAGCACTATTTGCGGATGATTTGCTTCTTTTTGTGACTCAACCAGTCCAGTCCCTACCACATATTCTCCAAGAATTCCAGAGTTTTGGAAAGCTGAGTAATTTTAAAGTTAACTACACCAAATCCGAGATACTGAATGTGTCCCTGACAAAAGAGACTCTGCAGTGTTTAGCGAGTGCCTTCCCTTTCAGGACTGGCTCTGCATCCATCCGCTACCTGGGCGTCCACATAACTGCAGACGCAAATCAACTGTTCTCCAAAAACGTCCTTCCTCTTCTCCTTAAAAGCAAAGCTGACCTCTCTTCTTATAATAAGAAACCACTATCCTGGTTTGGTAGGATAAACGCTCTAAAAATGGACATACTCCCCCGATTCTTATATCTTTTTCAAACACTACCGATCCCCATACCCACTGACTATTTTAAGAAGCTACGCCGGGTGTTCTCCTTCCTCATCTGGAAGGGAGCCAGACCCAGATTACGGTATGAACTGCTCTCTCTTCCAAAGGCATGAGGAGGTTCCGGCGCCCCGGATGCTCATATCTACTATAAAGCAGCAGTCCTGACAAGAATACTTGACTGGCACCATCACTCCCTGTCTAAATTATGGGTCCAAATCGAGTCCCAATTAAACTTGACAGATCTCTGGGTTTGCCTTGGTCAACCATCCTTATGCCTCAGAACCCTTCAACGACGTGTACACTCACCCGACACACTTTGACAGTTTGGCAGCACCTGAATGCTGCAGGGCTCATATCTCATCCAAAGGGGCCTATGACTCCCCTGTTCGGGACACATGACTTCCCTCCAGCCTTACAGTGGCAGACTTTTGGTCCGTGGTACAAACAAGACCATAGACGACTGGCTCAGATACTACGCCCTGACTACTCCCTGGCCACAGACGCTCTATCTGGGACCCCTGCTCCTGCACTGTCGCAGTGGCTTCAGATACAGCAAGTGAAATGGCTTCAGATACAGCAAGTGAAATCTTACATCCGAAGCCTCCCCTCCCCGCCTGAAGTTCTAGCGGACCCCTCCGCTTTTGAGGCCCTCCTACTCCAGAATGACCCGCCGGAGCATGTAGTCTCACAACTATATGCTATTATACACTCAGCCACCTCCCCAGATCTACCCCCCTACACAAAAGCTTGGGAATCGGATCTCGGCCACTCGATCTCACCTCTTGACTGGCAAAAATGCTTTATACTGACTCACAAAGTCAGGAAAAGGGATTTAAACTACTGACTCGATGGTACCACTGCCCCTCGACTTTGCACCTCATAGATACAAAAAATCCCAGATACTTGCTGGTGATGTTCTAAGTCAAGGGGAACTATCCTACACATTTGGTGGGAGTGTCTCCCTATACGCAAATTTTGGCAGGCGATCTTTGACCTATACTGTAAACTCATGGCGACCACAGTGACTACTGTCTATTCTCCCATGTTCGCTGAAATCGGTCAAAAAGGACGTGCTGCGTCACTTTTTATCTGCAGCCAGAGTGGTTATACCTAGACATTGGAAATCTGAGAGGGTGCCCTCTCTTGGGGACTGGGCAATAGAGGTGGATAAGATCAACGGGCTAGAATGACTATTGGCGCAGGAAACTGACAATCTTGAACAATTCTCCAAGACCTGGACGTCTTGGTCCGTATTCAGACACTCAGAGGAATTTGCTCCATGGTTGGAGGGAAATTCCACCACCCAATAGACTAAACATACGGTACATGCCTCCCTTCTCTATGTTCTCTTCATATGCTTTCTGTTCCATTTCCTCACCCCTCATATCTCCTATCTCTTTCTCCTATTTCCCCCCCTTTTTTGACCCCCTAGATTTTCTTCTGTCTTCATCCTACTCTATCGTCTATGTTGCTCCAGGTCATCCAGACTCTTAGGTGTTCTTGGATTATTTATGACCTATGCAACACACCTTTACACCACGCAGTGTAGGATCTATACTACACACGTATATGGATCACAACAGTAGTGACCACCGCTCAATTTGTAGAAAGCGGTGTGCACAAATACCAGTTTAAAAGACCCCAGTCGCTACGGTTCATATACGGCTTATAACACTGCGAAGGTAGACTTATGTTGTTATATATTAAACTATACGTGTCCAATGTGAATCATATTTTAATAACTTTTATTGGTCTGCTGAATGCGTGTTACATGAATATGATCCTGTATCCTGTACTGTTCCCTTCTTTGTCAATAAAATCAGATTGAATTAAAAAACAGGGAGTGAAATATGAACAAACTCCCTGCACAAACTCAAGAGTTTGCTCCCCTTGGCATTGCCTTCATCTGTATTTCTCACTAGGAGAAATCGATCAGAGTGATCTTTGTTTAGCCATTATCCAGGGTCGCTTTCTGGATTGAGATGCCAGTTTAGAGATAATCCATGTGTGTTATTTTTTTAATCTCCTCTTACTTTATTCGCCAGGTTATCCTCAAAATACATACACATTCAGCGTTGCCATGATGCAATCTGTCGATTCACTGCATACTGGGTTGCTGGGTCCTGCCCCAATATCTTCTTTACTTACTATTTGCCTGTGGAAGGGGAGCACAGGTGGCTTTTGCTTCTAGACAGCACTTGCATTTTATGAGCACTTTGCAAGACATTATTGTCAAATCTTCAGATAAGCCTCTCTTTATAATGTCCTGTATATTTTCTGGACTTCTGTGCCAAGCCGCCTGTGCCATAAGTGAATACATTTGCTGTGTAGGTCATTAGAGACTATATTGGCTTTCTGGTCTGTGTTGATGAGCCTGTATAGGAGGTTATCATCCAGTTTTCCTTTTGCGAGGCATCGCTTATTATTGTGAATTGTAATTCATTACCTTGGAACTTAACTGTGAGACTGTTGTTTGCAAGACTTTTCACTGATAGAAGGCTGCCTTCTAGTTTTGGAACATACAGCACTTTCTTTACAAGGATACTGTGATGACCGCCTTGTGGTGTAATGCAGTTCAGGAATCCCTGGCCTTTACCTTCCGCAGTGATGCTTTTCCCGTTTGCTAGGAAAACTTTGTCTTTTGCACTGTAATCAATGTTTGTGAAGAATATCTCATTGCTAGTCATGTGGCTGGTCGCTCCTGAGTCTATGCACCAGCCGCGTGGCTTGCCGCTTTGTGTCACTTTAAAGGTGCCACTCCATGATGTGTCTGCAGTTTCCTTTGTGGCTGCTTTGACTCTTTCTTTTGTTGATAGCTCTAGCTTTTGCTGCTCGGCTTTCCAGATAGAACAGTCCTTTTTTAAGTGACCAGTCTTTTTATAGCAAAAACAGGCTAGGCTTTCTTTGTTGTATTTTGTGCCTTTGTACATTTTGAGAGCTTTGTCATCATGGTACGCATTCTCCTTCCTTCTGTCATATTCATTGATTAATTTCACTTTGACATATTATATAACAAAATTTGCGTCCTTTTTTTCCCCACAAATAGAGCTTTCTTTTGGTGGTATTTGGTCACCGCTGCGTCATTTCTCATTGCCGCTATAAACAAAGAAAGAGTGACAATATTGCAAAAAAAATTCTTACTTTTTGCTAAAATACAAATCCAAAACAAAAATAAAAAAACTAATTTATTCATCGGTTTTGGCCAATATATATTCTTCCTCATATTTTTGGTAAAAAAAATCGCAATCAGCGTTTATTGATTGGTTTGCGCAAAAGTTGCAGCATTAACGGATGATGAGAATTCATTTCTGGGGTTTTTTTTATTTTTTTATTTTTACTAATAATGGCGGTGATCTGCGATTTTTAGCGGTACTGCGATATTGCGGCAGACATGTCAGACCATTTTGACACTTTTTTGGCACCATTGGCATTTATACAGCGATCAGTGCTATAAAAATGCACTGATTACTGTGTAAATGCCATTGGCAGTGAAGGGGTTAACCTGCAGGGGGCAGGGAAGGGGTTAACTGTGCTCCCTAAACATGTTCTAACTGTGAGGGGGCTGGGCTACCTTGGGCACAAGAGATCTAACTGATCCCAGTGACAGGGATCAGTAAATCTCTTATGTCCCCACTGACAGAGCCTGGGAACCGCCGTGTTTACATGGGCGGCTCCCCATTCTTTCACTCTGACAGCTGATCGCGGCTTGCCGGCGGACATCGGGTCCGCCCGAGCCACGGGCATATTCCTGCAGAGTGTGATGGGCACGAGAGCGCGCCGGTGGCAGTGCGCTCTCGCCCCCTAGCTGCGCACCCGCGTATCGCAGCCTATCTACGCCGATTCACGGAATAGAGCCACACTGCCGCAGTAAAAAGGCGGCATGTGGTTGGCAAGTGGTTAAATAGGCCTTTTTTTTCTGGGGGGGGGGCAGCGCTTGCTAAAAAGCCAGGACAGAACAAATACCCCCCAAATTACCTCTTTTTAGAAAGTAGACAGTCCAAGGTATTTAGTAAGAGGCATGGTGAGTTTTTTGAAGGTGTATTTTTTCCCACAATTCTTGGGAAAATTAAGACTTTTTTTTTTTACACAAACTTGTCAAATTAACAGGTTATTTCTCACACACAGCATATGCATACTTGCAACTACACCCCAAAATACATTCTGCTACTCCTGGGTATGGCAATACCACATGTGTGAGATTTTTACACAGCCTGGCCACATACAGAGGCCCAACATTGAAGTAGCATCTTCAGGCGTTCTACGAGCATAAATTACACATCTCATTTCTCAACCACCTATTACATTTTTGAAGGCCCTGGAGCACCAGGACAATGGAATTGCCTGCAAAATTACCCCATTTTGGAAAACAAACACCCCAACCTGTAATCTATGAGGCATAATGAGTCTTTTGAACGGTTAATTTTTTTTCCAGAAGTTTTTGGAAAAGTTGGAAAAAAATGAAAATGCACTTTTTTACACAAAGGTGTCCATTTATAAGATATTTCCAACACACACAGCATGTACATAGCAAAAATGACACCCCAAAATACATTCTGCTGCTACTCCTGAGTATAGCGATACCACATGTGTGAGACTTTTACACAGCCTGGCGATATACAGAGGACCAACATCCAAGTAGCACCTCCAGGCGTTCTAGGAGCATAAATTACATATATAATTTAGTGACTACTGATCACATTTTTGAAGGCCTTTCATATTTCTAACACATAGCATGTGCATACCAAATAACAAAAGATTACCTGTGGTTTTAGTAGTGCAGTGGTCCACAGAGGAGAGCATTGATCCAGGCAGCAGGCAGGGATATGGTCAGTGACAGCAAAAGCAATCGTCCAGACAGCAGGCAGGAATACTGTCCATAGTTAGTACAGGCAGAGATACTGTCAGCACAGCCAAAGCATTGGTCCAGGTAGCCAGCAGAGATGTCCAGGCAGAAATACTGTCCATAATCAGTAGAGGCAGCAGGCAGAGATATTGTCAACACAGCCACAGTATTGCTCCAGGCAGCTGGAAGAAACATGGTCCATAAAGTCCTGGCTCATTACAGGCAGCAATATGGTCGGCACAGCCAAAGTATTGGTCCAGGCAGCAGGAAGAAACATGGTCCAGAAAGTCCTGGGTCATTACAGGCAGCAATATGGTCAGCACAGCCAAAGTATTGGTCCAGGCAGAAGGAAGAAACATGGTCCATAAAGTTTTGGGGCATTACAGGCAGGAATATTGTCAGCACAGCCAGAGTATTGGTCCAGGCAGCAGGAAGGACCATCAAGCTTAGGGCCAGGGGGACAGGGGTAGAGGCTTCTCCCAGCTAAATCTCTTTGAAGCCTTCTGGACACCAGACCCTGATCTGGGAACACAGAAAACCAAAAACTGTTTTTCTCTACTCAGAATGCTTTTCTGAAGCCCTCGCATATGTGAGACCCCTGGGTACTAATGTAGAAGGGCAAAAGATCAGTCCAAGTGGCAAGCAAAAACATGGTCGAGTAACATGCCGTGGTCGGCGCACGTGGAAGTCAGAAACGTGGTTTAAAACGACAGGCAAAGACATCCTCGGTAATCAGGCTGGGGTCAGTTAATGCGGAAGTCAGAAACGTGGTTTAACTCCCTTAGCGGTATTCCCGAGCGTGACTTGGGGTGGTTTTTACATGCTAGGATCGGTATCCCCGAGTCACGCTCGGGGTAGATGTGCAGAGCCTGCAGCGGGGTTCCTTACCTTCTCCTGGTGATCCAGCGATGATCTCCCATTGCTGTGATCGCCGCCGAGATCCCTGCCGCGCCGTTCGTCGCTCTGGTGACTTCCTGGTTCCGTTCCCTGCAGCAGCAATGGTGCATGGGAGCGGAACTGGGAAGGAAATTCAAATGTTGCACAAACACAAACACAAACACATAAAAAGGAGGTGATCCAATGTAATCTGAGAGGATTACACTGTATCACCTTAGTATCAGACACAGTGCCCTTTCAGTGCCCCTTGCCATTGTCATTTGTGACAAATAAAAGCCTTTGAAAATGGCATAAAAAAAGCGCTGTCCTACAAATGCGCTTTTGGATCAGCTGAGCTGAAAGTGAAATTTCACTTTTTAATTTTTAATATTTTAGCTAGACATTCTAAAAGTTTTATTTATTTTATTTGCATTTTTTCCCAATTTTTAATGTTTTTTATTTTTTTTTTAATTTATATATTCGCAAAAAAAAACAAAAAAACAATGATAGCTTGAGGACCCTTGCAATTTCTTTGTTTGACAAATTTCATTATTTTTCATTGCATTATTGAATAAAATTATATTATTGATTAGATTATAATTCATGCATTTGTGTTTCAAATTTATCACATCTGGAATGTCTACTAGAGTCTTGTTTTGGTCAGGTTTAAGTAAGTCATTACTAAGAATTGCAGGCCTATAATACATATCACCAAATTTCCATGCAAAAAATTGTACCGCTTTTGGTACAAAATTCCAGACAGAATCATACCGCCAGGGAGGTTAAAACGGCATTCATAGACATCGTTGGTAAACAGGCCAGGGTCAGTTAACGTGGAAGGTAGAAACATGGAAGCAGGCAAATGATACACACAGGTATTTGAAATGGGGAAATGGCAGTCTTTTAAAAATAAGGGGAACTAATATCTGAATATAATTTTTGAAACAATCTCTGATGTGCAGGCCAGGTTGGGAGGGACATTGGGGGCAATAATAGGTGGTATCTCTTCTGACTCCTCCTCTGGCGCATACACGACATCTCTTTTGTTCTCTTCTTCCGGATTCTGTGGGGGGAATGTTATAGGGAAAATGTGAAGTCATGAAGGGCAGTGACGATGTCTTCAATGTATTTGAGGTAGGTGATGGATTGATATTCGGGTGATTTTTGATAGCAGACAAACAAATTATACATGGCCATATGGAAAAGAAGAAATGCAACTTTCTTATACCAATAACAGCACTTTCGGGTTGACAAATAGGGCTGTAACATCTGGTCATTTAAATCCACCCCCCCCCCCCCCCCCATGAAAGGATTGTAGTCATGGACACATTCGGCATTTACAATGAGGCCACATCTTCTCTGAATCTCCACCAAGGTGTCATTGTGGATAGAAGAGAAGATGTGGATATCTTTCTTGTCCCTCCACTTCATGGCTAATACTTCATCATTTTTCATGAATGCAGATTCCCCGTTTTGCAGCTTTTTGGTTAAATTGTCCCTCCACTTCATGGCTAATACATCTTCATTTTTCATGAATGTAGATTCCCCGTTTTGCAGCTTTTTGGTTAATAGATTTTGTGGGAAGCCCTTCCGTTTCTTTTTTTGAAGGTGCCGCAGGCCAGGGTTTTTTGAGGATAAAGGCGAAAAAGGGACAAACTGGTATAATAATTGTGTACATATAAATGGTATCCTTTTTTGAACAGGGGGTATGCCAGCTCCCAGACAATTTTCCCACTGGTTCCAATATATGTGGGGCACTCACTGGGCTGGAGATGGGAGTCTTTACCTTCATAGATACGGAAGGTGTACACGTATCCAGTGGCTCGATCACACAATTTATTACATTTTAAACCATACCTGGCTCTCTTACTTGGGATATACTGCTTGAACTGCAGCCAGCCAATGAAGTGTATAAGGGATTTGTCCACACATATATTTTTGTCTGGAATGAACACTTCCCCAAATCGCTGGGAGAAATAGTTTATTAGGGGGTGTATTTTGTAGAGTTTGTCGTAGTTGGGGTGATCTCAGGGAGAGCACTGCGAATTGTCGTTAAAATGCAGGAAACGCATAATCATATCATAGCGTGTCCTGGACATTACCGCAGAATATATCGGCATATGGTGGATGGGGTGGGTGGACCAGTAGGCATGGAGTTTGTTTTTCTTTGTAAGCCCCTTATTGAACGTAAGGCCCAAAAACAAATTAAATTCGTCCAGTGTGAGACGTCGCCAATTATACATGCAGGCGTAAGATGAAGTGGTGTTTGCAGCAATAAATTGCTCTGCATACAGATTGATTTGGTCCACCATATTCTGCAACAAATCTTGGGGGAAAAACAAATGAAAATAATTCAACTGGGTAAAATTGGTAGTGTCGGGCTGCACACCTGGCTGTGCGGTGAAATCGGGGATTATAGCGGACCCTGAGTTGGCAGGCAACCATAAGGGGTTTGCCAGGGCATCGGGAAGGTAGGACTGGATTCTTTGGGTTGGGCGTGTAATTCCAGTACTTGTACTAGCCTCCTCTTCCTGGGGTCTGACGCTGCTGGTGGTAGGTAGGTCTTTGGATCTTGGTCCTGATCGCCTTATTCTTCTAGGAGGGGCAGTTTCCTCTACTAGCTCATATTCCGAACCAGAATCGTATGATAAGAGCTCCCCGCTGCTCTCATCTTCCAACATGGCAAGGATTATATGCCTCCTCAGTTGTATAGACTCTCTGAGACATGATGGTGGGTCTGGGTGACTGTAATGATGGCAGTACTGATGGGTGGCGGTACTGGTGGCGTGCCTGTGTGGCAGTACCAATGCTGGCACAAGTGAGGTGCCTGTGTGGCATTATCGGTGGTGGTACTGGTGGCTGGCCTGTGTGGTGGTACCGGTGGCGGTACTGGTGGCTGGCCTGTGTGGCGGTACAAGTGGCGGGCCTGTGTGGTGGTTCTAGTGGCAGGCCTGTGTGGCGGGACCGATGATGGTACTAATGGTGGTACCAGTGGCGGTACTGGTGGCAGGCCTGTGTGTCAGTACCAATGGTTGTACAAGTGGTGGGCCTGTGTGGCAGTGCCGGTGGCAGTACTGGTGGCGGTACTGGTGGCGGGTACCGATGGCGGTACTGGTGGCGGACCTGTGTGACAGATCCAGTTGGACTGTACAGATCTATATGGGCTGTTTGACAGCACTGGTGACAGGTTCTCTTTATTGGGGGGGGGGCGTGTTGTGCACAGTACAATACAGTAGACAGACACTAAGCTTACTCACTGATCTGATCCCTGCTCTCTCCTCACACGATCGGTGTGTGAGGGGAAGAATCAGGGATCAGATAGTGACAGTTTTATGTTTACAGTTGTGACCTGCTGCGATTGGACACAGCTGGTCACATGGTAAACAGCCAATTTCATTCCGGACGGACGTCATATGATGTCTGGTCAAGATTATGGATCCACCGCCCGGCCATCATTTTTCTATAGGCCGGGCGGGAAATGGTTAAAGCTGAACTTCAGGATAACCAAATATTGCCTAAATATATTCATTGTGTGTGTTCTTACTTGAATCTTGTTGTGCTTTATGTATTTCTTCCAGATCTGTGCACTAATCCAATGTGAAACAGTGCTTTCTGTATTAAGACCAGTCACTGCTGCTCTCTTTCCTTGTACAGGGTGACTGGTCTTGTCTCCACCCCTTCCGGTAGTTCTCTGCAGGCAGCCTGTAGTGGGTGGAGCCTGCTGGCCTCCTCCCCTAGCTCTGCTCTCTACACAGCACAGTGATGATGTCACTGCTACTTTTACACAGTAATATCTGGGTTTTCACAGGCATTTTGGTACACGGTGTACTAATATCCTATGGGCCAATTGAAGGATCTATAAAAATGAAAGAATTCAGTTTAATGATGAAAATAAAAAAAAACAATGACGGTTATTACATAGTCATGGCTATGGTTGGCTGATTTCACGATGAGCCCTTATAAGACATTTCCTAGACCATCCCTGTAGATTTTAATCTGACTCAGTAATAACGTGTAGCAATGAAATATCCATCAAAAAATTTCTCATTGTTGTGTCTGCAATATGAACTGTGCTGTCCAGCTAAAAACATTTGATTCCAACCTGAACTCCACAATGACAGCAGGAACCTGAGAGCTAAAATCTGATTGGTAGTTGTGGCGCAGAAGCTAAAGTTTCCATTTCAAGCAGACTGATAACTAAAGCTTAGTGTCCTCTGTGTGTTTCTAGGTTCCCTTCTAATAACTGAAGGATAGAATAGAATCCATTCCAGAGGGGATGCGTATATAAGCGGCGGCGATGAGTTCAAGCTGCGTGCACTGCAGCATTAAGATATGGCTGTTATCACTGGGAAACATGAATGAGAGGGAGCTGCTTTCACTGTGATTCAGCTTCCTCCAGGACGAGGCTGCCGCAAGCTGCAGCGTCACATGTCCTCCAGCTCGCCTTCCTGGCCCGCAGCCTCGCATTGTGCGACGATGCTCAAGCACAGACATCTGTGCCACTGATAAGAGCTCCAATCTTCAGCAGCAACACCTAATGTAAATAAATGGCCCCTTCATCTCCTGGGCACGGCGTAAAAATAGATTACATCGAAGCGCAGTGTGGTCCGTCTCGCAAGCATCTGTCAGTCAGCGCACAAGCTATTACGAGAGGAAATGTGGCGTTGTGAATGAAGCATAGGAAGCCAATGTAATGTATTACACAGCCACCCACACAAACTGTCTGATTCTTAAGAGCTGAACTCTAGGAATAATCTGTATTGCATACTCAGCTTGGCACAACTTAAGTATGTATATCTCATACCTGATGGGCCGCTGGGGAAGCTGGAAATCCCCGTACAGTAATAACCACAGAATTCTGGGTCCTACATGAGCTGATTCCCGTCTGCTCACTGTCCACGGGGAGGGAGCTCCCCAGTGGCGGCTGGTGGTCTATTTTTTTGGGGGGGGGCGGAAAAACAATGCACCCATAGCCTCCTTCCCCCACCCGGCGGTCGGTTGGGCGGTCACCAGCCCCGCACTTACCTCATCTATCGGGCAACGCTTCCTCCGGGCGATGGGCAGCAGCTTCCCCTGCATCTTCTCATCCTCTGAATCACGGCGGCTTCCGCCATGCGTCTCTTCCCTCCTCCTCATAGGCTAGTTTCTTCTTTCGGGCCAATCGGGTCACAGGACTCAGGATCAGAACGACAATAGCGAATTTTCATTCGCTATTGTCACACAACTAAGTGGGCTCTGGGGGGGGGGGGGGGGAGGCCCGCGTCTCGTCACGTGAGGGGGGGGGGGGGTCTCGGGTGAATCAACACACTGTTATCGCTTACTTTTAAGCGATAACAGCAAGACTAGGACTCAGGACACTGGGCTAACCGGGCTTTCTTCTTT
>BLSH010537230.1:753683-766159 GCA_018402905.1 Glandirana rugosa | reverse complement strand
TTTAGTTACCCCTGGGCTTGAAAATACGTGTTTTTACCGACATTGTTTCAGGACCTTTCGGGATCTCCCGACGTTTTCCTTCATTTTGCCCCCATTCCCATCCCGTTCACGGGATGTTTTTATACCCCGGTCCCTTTATTGACATTTATAAATTTTTTTTTATTTTTGTATTTTTTTCGTTTTTACCTCCACTTACACCTAGTAGAAGTTTGACACAGACTTTTCATAATTAATTACCATCTTCGGTATATTGACAAGATTTTAGTAGAAGTTTGATCCCGTTCACGGGATGTTTATTTACCCCTATCCCTTTTATTTAATTTTAGTTCATTTTTTTGCCCTTCCCCCCACCCACATTCACCTCCATTTTTGCTTTTTTTATGTTTTTATTTTTTTTTAAATATTTACAGTTATTTCCCTGGCCCCATATTTTTGTAGGGCACTTGCCCTACCCTTACCCCCGTTTTACTTCCTTTTGCAGCCCTCTAGGGCTTTCCAGGACTTTGTTACAGCCATTTTTGTGCATAAAAGTTCGGGTCCCCATTGATTTCAATGGGGTTCATTGTCCGTGCGATCGTTCGGGTTCCGTCCGGACCCGGACCCGGACTTTGTCCCGAAGTTCGGACGGACCAGCAGAACCCGAACTTCCAGAGGTTCGCTCAACTCTACAAATTTGCACTTTTATGCAAGCTGTACACTCACTACTTTACATTGTAGTAAAGTGTAATTTCTTCAGTGTTGTCACATGAAAAGATATAATAAAATATTTACAAAAACATAAGGGGATGTACTCACTTTTGTGAGATACTGTATGTATATATATATATATTTTATATATATATATATATATATATATATATATATATGTATATATATATGTATATATGTAACGCCCCCCTAGTATAGGTGCATTTTCTAGCAGGGTCTTGCTATTTTGCTACGTGAGGTAAAATTTAGTCAGGCCTGAGTGTAGGTGCAGGCCTGAATGTTTTGATCTGGGCTTGGGGAGTGGCTCAGGAAGGACTGGGGCATCCCAACAAATTGGGTCACTAAACCCTCTTACCTTCTACTGGGATGCTCTGGAACTTTCCAGAATGAAGGTGGGACAAAGGTGTCATCATTTGGAGTGTCATATGAAGCCTTGACCAATCCCCAATCTGGAGCCAGGATCTGCAGCCAGGAATGGTGGTGATTACTGGAGTCACACAGGGGAACAGGAGAACAGTGCATGTACCAGACAGAGAGAGACTTTAAAGTGATCCACCGGTTTGGTGAGTGACGGTCCCTGTGAGCTGGAGGAGAAAGTGCTGGAGCAGGCTGGGAGAGGAATAGTGGACAATCTGTAGAGGCCTTGGGAGCCAGTCAGGGAAAGGAGTGTCACTAAGGAAAAGTAGGTCAGAGGGACGGAGGAAGAAGGAATGGGCTGGGAGTTGTAGTCCATCAAATGCCCAGCTAGCACTCAAGTACTTTGCTACACATTCAGGGGCCCGTGATCCCTGGCCTGTAATAGGTGTTCCTGAGGTCCTGCTATTACATGGCCTCACCATGAGTAGCGAAGCTTGATAAATTTCCTTTCAGGCTGGAAACTAAGTGATGTGCTAGAGAGAAGTAAAAGAGTGATGATCTGCAAGTTCTGTGCTAGAGAGTAGAGTTGAGCGAACCTCTGGAAGTTTGGGTTTTGCTGACTCGGCCGAACTTCGGGACAAAGTCCGGGTTCGGGTCCGGACTGGATCCGAACTTTGACACGGACCCGAACCCCATTGAAATCAATGGGGACCCAAACTTTTAGGCACAAAAATGGCCTTGAAAGTCCTAGAGGTCTGCAAAAGGAAGGAAAATGGGGGTAAGAGTAGGGCAAGTACCCTACAAAGAAATGGGGATAGGGAAATAACTTAAAATAATTTTTAACCTAAAATCACATAAAAAAATAAAAAAATGGAGGTGGATGTGGAGTTGGAGGTTGAGGAGGCGGTGAAAGTGGCGGTGGAGGAGGAGGAGGTAGCCAGCACTGTTTTTTTTATTTTTGAATTTTTTTTTTTTTAAACCAGCAATCTAGATGCACTTTTTAATTTTTGTGCAAGAAAAAATAATCTGTCCCTTTAAGCAACAGTAGTAACCTCTCCCTATAGAACTAGGAGATGATTTTAGATTCTAAAATCATCTCCAAGTTGTACAGGGAAAGCCTCCAGCTGTTGCTTTAAGGGAAAAATAATGTTCTAAAATCATCTTAAAATTGTGTGGGAAAAGCCTATTGCAGGGGCATAGAGCCATATTACTGTTCTAAAATCATCTTCAAATTGTGTGGGAAAAGCCTATATCATCCACAGTGAGCCATATTAGTGTTCTAAAATCATCTTCAAAGTGTATGGGAAAAGCCTATTGCAGGCGCGGGGTGCCATGTTAGTGTTCTAAAATCATCTTCAAAGTGTATGGGAAAAGCCTATTGCAGGCGCGGGGAGCCATATTAGTGTTCTAAAATTATCTTCAAATTGTGTGGGAAAAGCCTATTTCAGCCGCGGGGAGCCATATTAGTGTTCTACATTTTAGAACACTAATATGGCTCCCCGCGCCTGCAATGTTCAGGTTCGGTACCGAACGTTACCCGAACTTGACCCCGGACCCCAAACCCCATTGAAGTCAATGGGGACCCGAACTTTTCGGCACAAAAATGGCTGTAAAAAAATCCTGGAAAGTGCTAGAGGGCTGCAAAAGGAAGAAAAATGGGAGATGTTATTAGATCTGCAATCTGCAATCTGTCCCTCAAAGCAGTAGTAATCTCTACCTAGTCCAGTATCAGATCGTTCTGTAATCAGATGGTTTTGTAATGCAGGATGAGAGATCGTTCTGTAATCAGATTGTTCTGTAATGCAGGATGAGATGTTATTAGATCTGTCCCTCAAAGCAGTAGTAGTAATCTCTACCTAGCTATTATCACTGCAATCTGTCCCTCACAGCAGTAGTAGTAATCTCTACCTACTTATTAGATCTGCAGTCTGTCCCTCACAATCTGTCCCTCACAGCGCCGGCAGCATCCTCTCCCTACACTAACCTGAGAGCATGTGACATGCAGCACTGTGACTCCAGCCTATAGAGAGGCTGGGTCACATGATGCACTGGCCAATCACAGCCATGCCATTAGTAGGCATGGCTGTGATGGCTTCTAGGGAAAACCAGTGAAACGCTTGTTGATTGGCTGCGCTGCAGCTATTCAACATGCGTGATAAAATACCAGAACCCAGAACCCGAACATTTTCTCAAACATTCGGGTTCGGATTCAGGACACGGACACCCGAAAGTTTGGTACGGACCCGAACTTTACAGTTCGGGTTCGCTCAACTCTAATCACAGACTAAGTCTGCCTCCTGTAGACATGCAAGCTCTGGCTGTCCCCATGCAGCCTCTGACTCCTACAGAAGAATGGGAGTCCACATGATTCCCGTGCACAGACCTCCTGTCTGTTGGGTGGGGCCCTGAGCCCTAGTCAGGTCACAACTAAATAGAACAGCACACAGCTGTGCAATCAGCTTGCCTGTCTCTCCAAAATCGGCTGTAAACCATCAATCTGCCAGGTAGCACAGGGTCCCACTGCCACATATCCTCCCCCTTTGTTTCGAACCGGAGGGAGGAACACATAAACCTGTTACTATGGATGGGACACCTCTGTGCCAGCCAGGGGCATTGTCAGGTGGGAAAAAGATCAGGGGCTTCAGCCCAAAGAAATGCGGTGCACTGCTGTGAAAAATGGGCGTGGTTTAAGCTAAATATTGGGCATGGCTTAAAGGCGCATGGCTCAAAGGGGTGTGGTTTGAGGAAAGAAAGAAAGAAAGAAAGAAAGAAAGAAAGAAAGAAAGAAAGAAAGAAAGAGGGATGGAGGGACAGCAGGCCCTGATCCTATACCACAATAGCAATATGTGTATTCCAGAAAGTTTAACAATCAGCAGATAAAGATATTCCATACACCTGGTGTTAACGCTTCAATCATCCCGGCACCATGGTTGGTATGGTGTCAGGATGATTGAAGCGCATTATTTCTATTATTACATTGTAATATAAATTGAAATAGTTCAACTCACCATAATGCAGAATCAGTGGGAGCCCCGAGTGTGTCACTTGCCATGTCACCTGCCACCAGATGTCATCAGGTGTTTCCAGCAGCGTACCTCCTTCCATCAGGGTGTCTCCAGCAGAGTGCCTCTATACATCAGGGTGTCCCCAGCAGCTTGCCTCTGTACATCAGGGTGTCCCCAGCAGCATGCCTCTGCACATCAGGGTGTCCCCAGCAGCATGCCTCTGTACATCAGGGTGTCTCCAGCAGCGTGCCTCTGTACATCAGGGTGTCCCCAGCAGCGTGCCTCCTTACATCAGGGTGTCCCCAGCAGAGTGCCTCTATACATCAGGGTGTCCCCAGCAGCTTGCCTCCTTACATCAGGGTGTCCCCAGCAGCATGCCTCTGTACATCAGGGTGTCTCCAGCAGCGTGCCTCTGTACATCAAGGTGTCCCCAGCAGCGTGCCTCTGTACATCAGGGTGTCCCTAGCAGCGTGCTTCCTTACATCAGGGTGTCCCCAGCAGCGTGCCTCTGTACATCAGGGTGTCCCCAGCAGTGTGCCTCAGTACATCAGGGTGTCCCCAGCAGTGTGCCTCTGTACATCAGGGTGTCCCCAGCAGTGTGCCTCTGTACATCAGGGTGTCCCCAGCAGTGTGCCTCTGTACATCAGGGTGTCCCCAGCAGTGTGCCTCTGTACATCAGGGTGTTCCCAGCAGTGTGCCGCCTTACATCAGGGTGTCCCCAGCAACATGCCTCCCTTTGTCAGGGTGTCCCCAGCAGCGTGCCTCTGTACATCAGTCCCGCAGCGTCACTTCCACCTTCTCAATATGGCGGGTGGCGCCCTTTAATGGACGCCACTGTCGTTACACGTCCCACGCTAGCACAGGTTAGATCAGTGATGGTGACGTCTATCATAGGTGTCAGTTGTTAATAACGGCCGCTTGCTTGGGGCTCGAGGATATTAATAATGTTTGATGACCCAGGGCTTTTCGGGGGCACCCCCAGGGCTGTAGCCCCGTCATCCCTCCCTTACTAATGCCCCTGGTGCGTAGGCCCAGCTATTTTTCCGGGTATGTTTCCACCAGCACTTCACCCTGGCACCTCTGTGCCAGCTGTCAGCAGCAGGAGTCCTAACCTGTCCAACCTTCTTTCTAAAGGGGCACTCCACCCGCATCTTCTTCCGGGTATGCCTTCACAAGCACTTCTTCCTGTACAATGGGCTCCCACTAATCTCTCTACTATACTGGACACGGGGCAACATTGCAGCCTTCTTGGACTCTCCTGCATCCCATGCAGGCCGAACAGGATTCCTGTTGCCAGGGGTAACAGCAGACCCACACACATGGTGAGACCCCTTGCAGGATACTGGACACTGTGCCTTGTTCTCTGAGCTGACCACTTCACACAAGCAGCCACAATGTGAAACCACCTGTTTCTTGCTCTCTCTGTCACCCCCTGCAGGTTGAAACAATTTTTCTTTTGCACAAACATCTTCACTCAATATTTGAGCCACACCTCCGCTGTAGCACCTCTTTTCTGCGAACAGATGTTCTCCGGGTGCAATGGGAGACCACATTCTCCTTGCTGAATTTTTCCAGCGCTCTCTAGATTGGACTGCTCCTAGGTAATTGTCATAGTCATCTTGGTTATGACCCATGCAGTGGTACAACCCTTGATACTCCTCTGTCAGAAAAGGCTGCACCAATTCAACCCAGCGACCTCTGGGCCACCCTATGTAGAAAGCAATAATCGCAAACTCAGCCAAAAAGTCTTCAACGTGTTAATTTTGTTTGGGTACAGCATCGCACGACCACGCAATTGTCAGCTAAAGTGACGCAGTGCCGTATTGCAAAAAGGGCTTTGGTCAGGAAGGGAGTAAATCCTTCCGGGGCTGAAGTGGTTAAGACTTGCAAGCAGCACACTTTCACATACAGACTCCACTGGTTTCACATTAGCTGCTCCTCACAGTATTGCTGCAAAACACCCAGTCTCTTGCTACTCAGCTACTCACTATTTTTAGCATGCGATGATCTGTTAAGTTAAATTTTGGTCTCATCACTCCAAATGACTTTGTGCCAGAAGGTTTGAGGCTTGTCTCTGTGCTGTTTGGCGTATTGTAAGCAGGATACTTTGTGGCATTTGCATAGTAATGGCTTTCTCCTGGCGGCTCGACCATGCAGCCCATCTTTCTTCAAATGCCTCCTTATTGTGCATCTTGTAACAGCCACACCACATGTTTTCAGAGAGTCCTGAAGTTATATGTGGGGTTTTCTTTGCATCCCAAACAATTTTCCTGGAAGTTGTGGCTGAAATTTTAGTTTGTCTACCTGACCGTGGTTTGGTTTCAACAGAACCCCTCATTTTACACTTCTTGATTAGAGTTTGAACACTGCTGATTGGCATTCTCAATTCCTGGGATATCTTTTTATATCCCTTTCCTGTTTTATACAGTTCAACTACCTTTTCCCACAGATCCTTTGACAATTATTTTGCTTTCCCCATGACTTAGAATCCAGAAACGTCAGTGCAGCACTGGATGAAAGATGCAAGGGTCTGTCAGGAGTCCAGAAACTCACTGACCTTTTATACACACACACACACTAATTACAAGCAAACATATCACAGGTGAGGATGGTTACCTTTAATAGCCATTCAAACCCCTTTGTGCCAACTTGTGTGCATGTTATCAGACCAAAATCACCAGGGTATGTAAAGTTTTGATCAGGGTCATTTGGGTAGTTTCTGTTGTCATTATGATTTAAAAAGAGTAAACACAGTATATTGATAATAAATGGCTTCAGCCAAACACTAACCATGAGTGAAAGAAATGTTTTTGTGTTATCATTCATATTCTCTGAAAAATAGCTAAGAAATCATAAATTCTGCCAGGGTATGTAAACTTATGAGCACAACTGTATGTATATACTGTATATGCATATAGAGTCATTTGCAGAGTGAATCTACTTTTCTGCCCTCAGTCATTAATGCAATTATAATGGCTACATGTTGTGCAGTATGATCTTGTACATGTCTGCCCCCTCTGCCCCATGAATAATTCTATATGTATGTGCAGGATGATAATGGCACGATGTGCTCTTCTCCCTTCTATGGCCCCTCTGCAGCGAGTCTTTGCAGTCATTAATATCTCATTTAATTATATGACTGCGTGCAGTGTAATGGGCAGTCTCATGCTGCAAAGTACATTAGTGCCCTATACCACATGTGCAATGACTCAATATAATTATAACGACTACACGCAGTGTAACGTGTAGAGTGATCCTACGCCAATATTGTTCTGCCTTCTGTGCAGTCATTAGTGTAATTAGAATGCCTTTGTGTATTGCAGACTGATCCTACAGTAACAATATTAATCTGCTGGCCTCTGTGCCCCATGTGCAGGCATTATTGTATTTCTAATGACTGCATGCAGTGCATTGTGATCGTGTACACCTCTCCCTCTGTGCCCCATGAATGATTCAGCACAATGATTATTATAAAGGGTCATGTACTGTATGTGCAGGGTGATAATGGCACAATGTGCTCTTGTGCCCTCTGTGCAGTCATTATTGTAATGCAGTGTTATCCTGTAAGAATATTATTCTGCTCTCGTGCCCAATGACTGCATATATAGAATTGCTATGGTATCATGTCATTGCAGAGTGATCCTGCACTAATATTCTTCTGCTTTATGTGAAACCATGTGTTGGCATTAATGGAAGTATAACTGAATGAAGTACAATGTGATCCAGTATAGGTCTCCCCTCTGTACCCCAGGAATGATTAAGTGTGGTAATTAATATAACTGGTATGTATGCACAAGGTAATGATGGCCAATGTCTTTAATAGAAGTATAATGACTGCATAGTACAATGTGATCCTGTACAGGTCTGCCCTCTGTACCCTATGAATGATTCTGTGCGGTAATTGATAAAGTTAGTATGAATGTGCCTGTAATGATAATGGCACAATGTCCACTTTTGCTCACCGTGCAGGGAATCATTAATACATTGTATATCCTTATAATGACTCCATGTAGTGCGGGTTATAATGGCACAATGTGCACTTCTGCCCTCCATGCAGTGAGTCAATCTAATTACAATGACTCCATGTCATATGCCAGGTGATGATGACCCTGTGCGCATGCCTACGATGATGGCACAATGTGCACCTCTGCCCACTGTGCAGTGAATATAATTATAATGAGAGGCCATGTAGTGTGCAGTCCTTTAATATAACTGGTATTACCAATATGTGCAGGGTGATGATATTGGCACTAGGTGCACTTCTGCCCTCCCTGCAGTGAATTAATATTATAAGGCTGCATAATATTATGTGTCATGTGATGATCATGGCACAAGGGGTACTTCTGCCCTCCCTGTAGTGAATCATTAATATATAATTATAATTACTGCATGTAGACAACGGTACAATGGTACTAGATTATTATTACTACTATTATTTCATGCAATGCAATCTGCAGAGTGATGATTATGGCACTAGGTGCACAACTGCTCTCCGTGCAGTGAATATAATTTTAATGAGTCATTGAAGTGCGCAGTAATTCTAAAACTGGTGTATAAGTGCAAGGTGATGATAATGTCCCTAGGTGCACTTCAGCCTTTTCTGCAGTGAATTATTGTGACTGCATGTAGTGTCATATGGTGGGCGAGGATAATGGTCCTAGGTGCTCTTTTGCACTCCCTGCAGCGAATCATTAATATAAAATTTATAATGACTCCATGAAGTGTTAAGTGCAGGGTGATAATGGACCTAGGTGCACTTCTTCCCTCCCTGCAGTGAATTATCATAATAATAATGTCATGTAGTGTCCTATACTGGGTGATGACAATGGCCCTAGGTGCTCACTAATATGCAGTCAGGTCCATAAATATTGGGACATCGACACAATTCCAATCTTTTTGGCTCTATACACCACCACAATGGATTTGAAATGAAACAAACAAGATGTGATTTAACTGCAGACTTTCAGCTTTAATTTGAGGGTATTTACATCCAAATCAGGTGAACAGTGTAGGAATTACAACAGTTTGTATATGTGCCTCCCACTTTTTAAGGGACCAAAAGTAATGGGACAATTGGCTGCTCAGCTGTTCCATGGCCAGGTGTGTGTTATTCCCTCATTATCCCATTTACAAGGAGCAGTTCATTTCAAGTATGCTATTTGCATTTGGAATCTGTTGCTGTCAACTCTCAATATGAGATCCAAAGAGCTATCACTATCAGTGAAGCAAGGCATCATTAGACTGAAAAAAAAAAAAACAAACCCATCAGAGAGATAGCAAAAACATTAGGTGTGACCAAATCAACTGTTTGGAACATCCTTAAAAAGAAAGAACGCACCGGTGAGCTCGGCAACACCAAAAGACCCGGAAGACCACGGAAAACAACTGTGGTGGATGACCGAAGAATTCTTTCCCTGGTGAAGAAAACACCATTCACAGCAGTTGGTCTGATCAAGAACACTCTCCAGGAGGTAGGTGTATGTGTGTCAAAGTCAACAATCAAGAGAAGACTTCACCAGAGTGAATACAGAGGGTTCACCATAAGATGTAAGCCATTGGTGAACCTCAAAAACAGGAAGGCCAGATTAGAATTTGCCAAACAACATCTAAAAAAGCCTTCACAATTCTGGAACAACATCCTATGGACAGATGAGACCAAGATCAACTTGTTCCAGAGTGATGGGAAGAGAAGAGTATGGAGAAGGAAAGGAACTGCTCATTATCTAAAGCATACCACCTCATCAGTGAAGCATGGTGGTGGTAGTGTCATGGTGTGGGCATGTATGGCTGCCAATGGAACTGTTTCTCTTATATTTATTGATGATGTGACTGCTGACAAAAGCAGCAGGATGAATTCTGAAGTGTTTCGGGCAATATTATCTGCTCATATTCAGCCAAATGCTTCAGAACTCATTGGACAGCGCTTCACAGTGCAGATGGACAATGACCCGAAGCATACTACGAAAGCAACCAAAGAGTTTTTAAGGGAAAGAAGTGGAATGTTATGCAATGGCCAAGTCAATCACCTGACCTGAATCCGATTGAGCATGCATTTCACTTGCTGAAGACAAAACTGAAGGGTAAATGCCCCAAGAACAAGCAGGAACTGAAGACAGTTGCAGTAGAGGCCAGGCAGAGCATCACCAGGGATGAAACCCAGTGTCTGGTGATGTCTATGCGTTCCACACTTCAGGCTGTAATTGACTGCAAAGGATTTGCAACCAAGTATTAAAAAGTGGAAGTTTGATTTATGATTGTTAATCTGTCCCATTACTTTTGGTCCCTTAAAAAGTGGGAGGCACATATACAAACTGTTGTAATTCCTACACCGTTCACCTGATTTGGATGTAAATACCCTCAAATTAAAGCTGAAAGTCTGCAGTTAAAGCACATCTTGTTTGTTTCATTTCAAATCCATTGTGGTGGTGTATAGAGCCAAAAAGATTAGAATTGTGTCAATGTCCCAATATTTATGGACCTGACTGTATCACTGTAATGACTGCATGTAGTGTCTTATGCTGGGTGACGGCACTATGTGCACTTCTGCCCTCTCTGTAGTGAATATAATTATAATGAAGACTGGATTGGTCATCATGGGCCAGTTGAATGGCCCCCAAGGTCTCCTGATCTGACCCCCTTAGACTTTTATCTTTGGGGTCATCTGAAGGCAATTGTCTATGCTGTGAAGATACGAGATGTGCAGCACCTGAAACTACGGATACTGGAAGCCTGTGCTAGCATTTCTCCTGCGGTGTTGCTATCAGTGTGTGAAGAGTGGGAGAAGAGGGTTGCATTGACAATCCAACACAATGGGCAGCACATTGAACACATTTTATAAGTGGTCAGAAACGTGTAAATAATGATCATGAAAGAATAAAGTTACGTTAAAAGCAAGCACACCATTGTTTTTCTTGTGAAATTCCCAATAAGTTTGATGTGTCACATGACCCTCTTCCTATTGAAAAAACAAAAGTTGGATTCAAAATGGCCACCTTCAAAATGGCCGCCATGGTCACCACCCATCTTGAAAAGTTTCCCCCCTCACATATACTAATGTGCCACAAACAGGAAGTTAATATCACCAAGCATTCCCATTTTATTAAGGGGTATCCATATAAATGGCCCACCCTGTAGTATATTATTATTATAACTGGTGTGTGCACTTCTGCCCTCCCTGCAGTGAATTATTATAATCATATAGTTGCATATACTGTAGTGTTATGTGCAGGATGATGATAATGGAGCATGGGTGCACTTCTGCCCTCCCAGCAGTGAATATAATTATAATGAGGCCATGTAGTGGGCAGTGTTTAACACAATTTGTATGTATGCATACCTCCCAACTTTTTGAGATGGGAATGAGGGACACCTATCAGCAAAGTTTGCAGGCAAAGGACACGCCCCCTGACACACACCCTTAACCCATTCAGATCCGCGCTATTGCCGAAGTACGGCTCCAGCGCGGATCTGAATTGCCGGGTGGACGACCATGGACGTCCTGGCCATGTGCGCGCTCCTGGCGCGCACTCACAGGCGGCGGCGCGCGTGTGCGCCGCACGCTGCGTGGCCATGCCCGCAGGTCGGGCGGACTCGATGTCCGCCTGAGACCCGCGATCCCCTGTCAGACCCGTAGAACGGGGAACCGCTGATGTAAACACGGCGGTTCTCCGTTCTGTTGAAGGGGACAAGACAGATCTACTGATCCCTGTCACTGGGATCAGTTAGATCTGTTATGTCCCAGCCAGCCCCACCCCCTCACAGTTAGAACACACCCACGGAACACTTAACCCCTTCACTGCCCCCTTCAGGGTAACCCCTTCACTGCCAATGACACTTATACAGTAATCAGTGGACATTTAAATTTCTGATCGCTGTATAAATGTCATTGGTCCCAAAAAAGTTTCAAAAATGTCTGACATGTCCGCTGCAATATCGCAGTCCCGATAAAAATCTCAGATCGCCGCCATTACTAGTAAAAATAAATAAATAATAAAAACGCCATAAATCAATTCCCATAGTTTGTAGACGCGATAACTTTTGTGCAAACCAATCAATATACTCCGATTGCGATTTTTTTTTACTAAAAATATGTAGAAGAATATATATTGGCCAAAACTGTTGAATAGTTTTTTTTTTATTTATTTTTTTTTGGATATTTATTATAGCAAAAAGTAAAAAATATTGTTCTTTTTTCAAAATCATCGCTTTTTGTTTGTTTATAGCGGCGATCAGAAATGACGCAGAGGTGATCAAATACCACCAAAAGAAAGCTCTATTTGTGGGGAAAAAATGATATAAATTTAGTTTGGGTACAACATAGCACGACCGCGCAATTCTCATTCAAAATGCGACAACGCTGAAAGCCAAAAATTGATCTGGGCAGGAGGGGGGGGGGGGGGGGTTTAA
>BLSH010537230.1:737291-749138 GCA_018402905.1 Glandirana rugosa | reverse complement strand
GGCCACCCCCCCCCCCCCCCCCGAAAAAAAGACATGCCAATTGTGGCATGTCGGAGGGGTCACCTCCCCTTAAAGCGGAAGTTCCACTTTTGGGTGGAACTCCGCTTTAAGTCTTTTGACAAATGTGTAGTACAAGACTCTGTCTGAATGGATACAAAGTGAGTATATTAGTTATGTCTTCATATTACATTTACAATTTTTGTATATTTGTATATCTAAAGTAGATTGTACAAAGAATGTATGGTCAGATTATAATGTGTATGACGACTCATGGACCAAATATCAGACGATATCGGCCGGTTTAATAGAAAGTAGCCGACATTCAGTCCATGTGTACGGCTGCCGGTCCGGCTTCTGTCGAAGGGGCATGACCAGAAAGGGTCTGCCAATCGGCGCTCTCAGCCAATGGCTGTAAGCTCTGACCGGAGTGTTCTGGCAGAGGTGGGGTGTCCCCCTGTCAGAACACAATAGAACAGCAGGGTAGATCCCTGTACTAACATCAGATTGTTAGTAGAGGATCTCCTCCTGAGCTCTTCAGTTTTTTTCCCTTCAGCCCACTGGGTTGAACGAAAGAAAACTCACAGTGTGTACCAGGCTTAAGGCTCACCACACACGTTAAAATCTGACTATACAACCTCCTTTAGATCTACCATTTGTGTAGTACCAGGGCCCGCCTGATCAAATACAGACCTAAAGTTGAGGTAGGCCTTTGTATTACATAATTTGATAAATATAAAGTTGATTGTACAAAGAGTGTATAGCCAAATTGTCCTGTAGTTCTACCAATGAGGGACTACCTGCTTGGATACAGATTGATTGTATTGTTTAGGTAGGTCCTCACGTTAAATAGTTTTGGTAAATCTATGTGTCACCTTACATGTTACAATCTGATCATATAATCCTTGTACAGTCAGCATTAGATGTACCAAAACTATGTAATGAGGACCTACCTAATCTATCCAATCAAATTGTATCCAGCTAAGCAGACCCTTGCACTACAAAGTTGTTGGCAGATCTAAAGGAGACGGTACAATCAGATTGTAACCTGTGTGGTGAGCTTAAGGCTCACCGTGCATGTTGCAATCTAACCATACAATCTCGTTAAAATCTACCAAAATTATGTAATATGCGGACCTACCTACAGTATCCAATAAATCTCCTTTTAATCAGACAGACCATTGCACTACATACTTGTTGGTAGATTTTAAGGTGATCGTACAATCGGATTGCAACATGTGTGGTGGGCTTTCAGATAATCATACAAAGATTGTACAGCCAGATTGTAGCATTTATGGTGAGCTTTAAGCACATCTATTTGATTACCTGCTGCAAAAACACTCAGCAGCCATCTGCTGCAAGCACTCAGCTCCAAATGGATAAATCAGCATCTCTATCTGTGCTATGGATGACTGCACTTTGCTCTTTATATCAGCAAGTTCCGAGAGTCTTAGGGACTGCAGTGGGGATCAGGGATGGACATGACTGTCTGATGCCTTTCGGCTGCAAATTCCATGCCAGCCAGTCAGGTTGGGTAACCTAGTGCCCTCTATTGCGCAGGGCATGCTGGGAATTAGAAGTTCGCCAGAGCTGGAGGGCACCAGGAGAGACCTGATTGGCTGTGGTCCTTCATCACTTCTCTAATGGTTGGTTGGCAGTAGACTATTGGGCTTATATAATAAAGGAGTTTGAAGTGCAATTAAAGTGCCATAGCTGGTATCGACGAATCACATTTCAGCATAGTGCTTAGCAAGGCGTTTCTGGTTATCACTGCAGTTTGCACATCCTCATTGCCCTTTGCATAGAAGTGCTGAATAAATCAGGATGAGCTCAGGGATATGGAAAGGTGGTGCCAGGGGGTGTGCCCTGGAAGTTTCTCATAGTCATAAGGACTTCATAGCGTTGGCACAGCATTTTGCCACAGCATTTTGCCACTTCCCTGCCATCCTCTCGTTCTTTGTTCTAGTCTCTTCATATAGGAGAATGAATGCTGGGAGTTCAGAGGCTACCCCAGAATGTTCTGCAGCGGCCCGGAGGGTACCTTGCAGTACATTGCAGTGTAATCGAGGTTTTCTCCCTTCCAATGCAGCAGTCAGGAAATCCAGTTATCTGGGCGTGATAATGTGCAGCAGATGCAGTCTTCAGCCTGAGCAATGTGATAGCGAAGCCTGTGAGCCCCATCTCCTGAAACAGTTACCTAGTTACAGAATGGAATGTAGGCCAATGAGACTGCAAGCCTGCTGTGGCCTCGCCCCTTCTCCCCACCCTTAGTGTTGTAATACAATGCAGATGCACAAAAGCAGCATCCTTCGCACCTCCGCAGATACGACACGCGAGACTCCATCAGTTCGTGGAATCATGCACTGCTCTTGCCCTCCCTGGTTAATGACGGATCGTCCTTACTTACAGAGAACAAATGGTTTTAGAAACTTATATGCTATAGTCTTTATATAAGTAAAAAGTCTGAAACACAGACTCTCGAATTCATCCTAAAGGTGTTCTATCAAGTTGAGGTCAGGACTCTGTGCAGGCCGGTCAAGTTCCTCCACCACAAACTTGCTCGTCCATGTCATTATGGACCTTGCTTTGTGCATTGGTCCAAATCATTTGGTGGAGGGGGTGTTATGGTGTGGGGTTGTTTCTCAGGGATTGGGCTTGGCCCCTTCGTTCCAGTGAAGGGAACTCTTAAGGTGTCAGCATATCAAGACATTTTGGACAATTTCATGCTCCCAACTTTGTGGGAACAGTTTGGGGATGGCCCCTTCCTGTTCCAACATGACTGCATACCAGTGCACAAATCAAGGTCCATAAAGACATGGAAGAGTGAGTTTGGGTTGAAGGAATTTGACTGGTCTTGACCTCAACCCAATAGAACAGCTTTGGGATGAATTAGAGTGGAGACTGCAAACCAGGCCTTCTTGTCCAACATTAGTGCCTGACCTCACAAATGCCCTTCTACATTCCCATAGACACTCCTAAACCTTGTGGGCAGCCTTCCCAGAAGAGTTGAAGCTAGTATAGCTGCAAAGAGTAGGCCAACTCAATATTGAACTCTTCAGACTTTTGGTAATATAGTGTATGTTGAGTTGGTTAAGTGCAGTAATCCTTGGCAACCAATCAGATTTTAATTTAATGTTAAATCTTTGAAATGTTTTGTTAATTTAGGATAAAGCACTTTGCATATTGATGGCCCAGTGAGAAAATTCAGTTGCACATTTCATAGTCTACAGTAGATGTTGATTCCAAAGTTAATTGTTTTCCATCTATGGCTTACAGCAAAGACCTACAATATCTAATTGTACAGAGTATAGGCTGCTGACTCAAGGAATTTTGCAGGATACTGTCATATTTCAGATTGTGCCTCTTTTTTCTTTTTTTTTTTTTTTTTTGGCCATCCAAAAGTGACGTTTTCAGTTCTGGACAAATGCCAGCAGTTTGAATCCAATACATCTATTTTCAGCTACAGAAGCCCGGCACAGGTAGTTTTCCACTACAAGAGTCCGGCACAGTTCATTTTCAGCAACAAGAGCCCGCCACATGTAGTTTTCAGCTACAGGAGCCCGCCACATGTAGTTTTCAGCTACAGGAGCCCGCCACATGTAGTTTTCAGCTACAGGAGCCCGCCACAGGTCGTTTTCAGCTACAGGAGCCCGCCACAGGTCGTTTTCAGCTACAGGAGCCCGCCACAGGTCGTTTTCAGCTACAGGAGCCTGATACAATTCTTTTTCAACTACTGAGAGAAACAAAGGGGAGGGGCACATTGGGACTTTATATGAAGTGAAATTGTGGCCTGGTAAGGCCAGACACTTCCATCCCTATATACATATTCAAGAATGCGTGTGAACGCTGGGTAAAAATTGAGTGGGACTTTATATGAAGCGAAGTGGCGGGTGATAGATAAGATGATGGATTATGATAAAATTCAAAATTTATTGGTAAACACATAAAAAAAGGATATACATGATTGACATTTCATTTCCAAATAGTACATAAAGCATGTTTTGCCCCAATCCATCAATGTTTACATTCAAGTACATATCCAAATAAACAACCAAGTTGTAACTCAAATATAGGAGTCTGGCCTGCGACCCTCATCACCCCAGGAGGTAAATTCATCGGGGTAATATTGTCTATAAACCTGGTAAGGTGAGTAATACACGGCGATGTTGGCTCTACGCGTTTTGAGGCAAGTTTGGGCCACTCGTATATCCTATTTTTATGTGTTTACCAATAAATTATGAATTTTATCATAATCCATCATCTTATCTATCACCCACCACTTTGCTTCATATAAAGTCCCACTCAGTTTTTCCCCAGCGTTCACACGCATTCTTGAATATGTATATAGGGATGGAAGTGTCTGGCCTTACCAGGCCACAATTTCACTTCATATAAAGTCCCAATGTGCCCCTCCCCTTTGTTTCTCTCAATTATTAATTAGGGATGGAAGCATTTGGTGGTGTAAAAGTATTACAACTTTATAGTCTTTGCAGTTTCATACTGGGCCATGCACCTCTCCCCCTAGGTTCTAATTTTATATATATTTTTTACCATTTTTATTTATTTATTTTATGATTCTCTTGACAGCCTTATCATCAAACTCTTTTTATCCCAAGACTTGCAGCTAGGGTGCGCTGGCTGTGGGTGCGGTGGCGTGTTGGCCGTCTGGTCTTTGAGCGGTTGGGAGCTGTGATGCGCACTGTGGGCTCCCCTCTCCCCCCTCCCCCTCCCTACGCCCTCGGGCTGGGGGGGCAGGGATCCCTGTCACTGAGCACCGGCGTCACGCTGCCCGCTTGGTGTGGGCGGTGTTCTATGCTACGCCGCGCCATCTTGCGGGCTTTCCATGCTTGCGGACGCACATGAGGCTGGGGACGCCGCCGCCGGTCGCTCCTGCCCGGTATGCAGCGCCTCCCTCGAATATGTGCGCCGCAGCGTGACGTTGGGGAGTCATAGGCGGGGGGCGCCTATATCAGGCGGCGCTCTGGATGGGATGGAGCACACCGGCCACGCTGCACACATGAGTCATCACCCTTATGTCACTACTTACAGGTACCCATCACACTTTTTGATCTTTTCTCCTATTTTTTCCTTCTTTCATCCCTTATTCACTCACCTTTATCTACTCCACCTCTTCACTAATTTCAACCATTCATGTTTCTTTTCCACCCCTTCTTTATCCTCCACTTTTTATTCACTCACATGTTTACTCAGCACACATATCAGTTCGCCTTGTTTTTTCATCCACAGCGGTTATCATGCTTCACTCAGACACAACACACCTGAGTGCTCCCCTCCCCACCCTGGGTGCCGCTGGTGTGGACCGCCCTTGTCTCAGTTTCTCCCCTCGGCTCCCGACCTGCTCACTTCCGGGTGGCCTTCCTGCCCCGGCAGCCTGCCGCTGACGCCCTGGTGCTGTAAGTCTTATTTTTTCCAATGTTGTGTGGGGGCTGTTATACCCCCTACTTATGTATTGGTATGTGCTGCAAGTTTTAATACATACAATCTTTTTCTTTAATTTTTTTAGCGTTCTTGAATAGTTTTCAACTACAGGAGCCCAACACAGTTAATTTTCAGCTTTAGGAACCCGGCACGGGTAGTTTTAGCTACTGGAGCCCGGCACTGTAGTTTTTAGCTACAGGAGCCAATCACAGGTAGTTTTCAGCTACAGGAGCCTGTAAATATTATGTTATAGCTACAGGAGCCTGAAACTGGTAGTTTTCAGTTACAGGAGTACGGCACAATTAGTTTTCAGCTACAGGAACCCACCACGGGTATCTCTCAGCTACAAGAGCCCGGCAATGTTAGCTTTCAGCAACTGGAGCCCAACACAGATAGCTCTCACCTACAGGAGTTCTGCAAAATTAGATTTCAGCTACAGGAGCCCAACGCTTTTTTGGTTTTTCGGATAGGATATTATTTCTTTTCCCTGTAATACCTGAATAAAACATTTAACCATCCCCTCAAATAACACTGAACTACTTAACCATTTAAAGGATAAGGGATACATATACTAATAGTACAGCTATTCTGTTTCATACTCATCTAGTCCTGCATCCTCTCCACACAGAGAGCAAGCAGTCTTGCACCAAAAGCCTGCAGCATTGAGATTCTGACAGCAGTACCCACTCTAAATAACCTCTAGGGGACACCAGTAGAAGGAGCTCTTTATTCCAAGGTCCATTTTCATATTGGGTCTATTATTGCAGAGACTGATTGCGGTTTCTGGGTTTATTTTCACTTTATAATGTAGAACAAAGTAGAAAGCTGAGCACTCCCTTTCCTGGCTTCCGAATGGTTTTAGCATGGTCAAAACTGGGAAGATCTTACCACTGGATAAGCCATAGAATAAGCCAAGAAGCCAGAAAGCAAAGCATTCACTAATGCTCCATTGAGCACCCCTAAATGATTGCTTCCATTCCTTGTTCTTATAAATGTTACCCTTCCTTTATAGATGTCTTTCAGCATGGTAGGGATTCTCATCACATTGTAGAGCTCTTATTCTTTGACACATGGATTACCCCATCCATGTCTAGTGTATTACTAATTATTATTATTATTATTATTATACAGGATTTATTGTACCTTAAGGATTTTACCTTAAAGTAAACCTGACACCAACTGAGTTTGTGATGAAACATGACTAAACTGAGACTGTGGAACCAGCATGTCAGAACCATCAATAGATCCAGACATTTTTGGCTCGATCTTGCCCCTTCCTGCATTACAGGCCTGCCTATTGGTCTATGAGGTCATCCTGTTATTTCAAGGATCAATTGGCTGAAAGGCAGAAAGAGGTGGAGGCGGACTTAAATGTTGCACATCCCCGCCACACTGTATAGCTAGAAAGGGGAAGCCATTGTCTTTACATGTGATCCTGACCAGTGCTCTGCGATAAAATGCAGCATGTCTGCATTTTAAGGCCTCATACACACGGGCGTATATAAAATAATAAACAACGTTTTTGAGCGCTAGTGAGCGTCGGCGTCAATAGACGTTTTTTAAAAAAAAATCATTCCTCTGCTATTTTTCAACCTAAAAACGTCGGCGTCAAAAAACGCCGGAAAACGCCGGTATAATGTTAGGTGGCGTTTGTTGGCGTCTGTTGGTGTCTCGTGGCGTTTTGCGGCCCTTTTTGACGTTGATGCAGCCAAGGAACACGCTGGTCGTGGGTTCTCTGATACGCCGACGCCATCTACAGCTCAAAAACGCCAACGTTTTTTTATGTGGCCATTGACTAACATGGGGAGCAGAAAAAAACGTCAGTAGACGCCGGCGTCAAAAAACGCCCGTGTGTATGAGGCCTAATACAGATCCCTGCAGCACAGCTCCAGGCTGCATGTATAGGACACACAGAAAACAATTGTTTTAGTGTGGTGACTGGCATTTTACAGAACAAAAAAATGCCACTCACAGCACTAGTGTGAATTGGGTCTTACAGAGTTTTATATTCACTTTTAGTGAACTTTTTAGCCCAATCAGTCCACACTAGTGGACTGATTGGGCCGTCCGTCAGATTTTCAAGCAGACCGAATCTGACCTTCCAGTCTCCTCTATGGAGCGGCGGGTGTCAATGGACATGTTTTGACACCCTCCGACATCCGATCCGCTAAAAACAGATGGCTTGGTATCCGTTCCCCATGCATCTGGCGGATTGAATTATATGGTATTTGGGTGTAAACGGACAGGCGGTCTGTTTACATCCAACCGCCCATAGAGAAGAGCAGTCTGTGTCTGTGTCCACTCTGCTTATGCACCAGCAATCCACCTGCTCAGCGGGGATCAGAGGACAGATTCCCCACTGAGCAGGCGCACTCCACCAGAGCCCATCCCATGTAGAAGGGGACTTATACATCCGTTGCTGGCATTGTTTTACAAGACAAGAAATTAGAGAACTTTCTGAATGTCCATAGGTCAATGATATAACTGGGATTACACACATGCACTTTTCTCTCTGATGTGCTTCCCATGGAAATCAATGTAATGGTATTAATATGCATGTCAACATGTGTTGCAATGCATTTTGCATTGGATGTCAACACATAGGTGGACTGATGTGAACAAGCCCTAAGACTTGCAATGTGGAGCTGATATATATTTTCCAGTATTATGTTTATCTGTTCAAGCCAGAATGGCAGTAGCAGATTCCATTTATTATTTATTTATTCCATAGTATATAGAGCTGACAGTTTATGCAGCACTTTACATAATGTACATTCACATTAGTCCATGCCCCCAAGGAGCTTACAATCTGAGGCCACCTACCTCATATACATACATACACATACTAGGGCCAGTTTAGACAGGAGCCAATTAACCTACCACCGTCTTTATATTGTAGTAAGAAATCAGAGTACCTGGAGGAAACCCATGCAAGCACAGGAAGAACACGCAAACTCCAGGCAAATAACATGGGACCTCAGTGCTGTACGGCAGACCTGCTAACCCCTGAGCCACTATGCTGCCCTAGATTCTATGTACTCATTCATGAGTATTTAAAATGTGGTATTCAGCCTTGTGGCCAGCATGCTGCTTTTTGCTTATGTGTATATCCTAGTATCTAATGCACCACTATTTCTGACTAATCAGTTCTGCGCTGTATTGATCCAGCTCAAGTTGCTGACATTTCTATTTTATTACTTTTATTTTTTTTCTTCCGTTTACCACTCATCCCATTAACGAGGAGGACTAGCAACACAGCATGATCAAATTGGATGTACTCCTACTGCTGCAAAGATTAGGGCCGTGACTAACGCGCCTTTATCAACAGTTGTTGAGAATAGTTGGTGCCGCTGACCCGCAGTTTTCAGAAGTGGCCTGTGGTGTTTCCCTATATAAGAGGAACCTTTATCTCTGCTTTTTATTGCTGTAATATGCAGTCTTTTAGAGATAAGTCCCATTCCTTCACCCCAAAGGAACTTACAGTCTAATTTCCCCATTACATTTATGCACCCATGGCCATTTTAATGAGACATTATTTATATCAGTAAGTATTGGAGGAAGCTCTATGCAGATAATGCCTGTGGGTTGCAACATAGGACAGCAGTGATAGTACCAGAGTTATGACAATCTAAAAAAAATAGGAGGGCTGACAATGGTTACCATTTATTCACATGGTTTAAAATTTTTAGGAAACAACAAACAAAAAATCCCAAGTCACTTGCCAGCCAGCCTGCAACAAACCAAATTACCCTGTCCAACATGTTAAAACAAGGGGTTTCATTTGCACACATTTGCAAATACATGTGTAAGCTGTAGAGGCCAGGTCCTGGCACCCCAGTATTATCTGCAGTCCTAACTATAAATTTTGAGAGCCTCAAAAGTTGGAGCACATACACTATATTACCAAAAGTATTGATGAGCGAGTTTGGGGTGAAGGAACTTGACTGGCCTGCACAGAGTCCTGACCTCAACCCGATAGAACACCTTTGGGATCAATTCGAGCGGAGACTGCAAGCCAGGCCTTCTTATCCAACATCAGTGCCTGACCTCACAAATGCTCTTCTGGAAGAAAGGTTAAACATTCCCATAGACACTCCTAAACCTTGTGGACAGCCTTCCCAAAAGAGTTGAAGCTGTTATAGCTACAAAGGGTGGGCCAACTGAATATTGAACCATATGGACTAAGACTGGGATGCCATTAAAGGTCATGTGTGTGTGTGTGTGTGTGTAAAAGCAGGTGTCCCAATACTTTTGGTAATAGAGTGTATATAATAATGGATAGATTAAGGGCAGGTAGTCCTGGATTGAGTCCACCCCTCCTTAAAGGTATAGGAATGCACTGGACACCCAGCAAGAGCACAATGGCAGCGAAAAATATATAGAGTTAGGACTGCAGATATACTGGGGTGCCGTGAAGTTGCCTCTGAAGCTTGTGCATGCATTTGCAAATGTGTGCAAACGGACACACACAGGACACTAGTGTGAATGGGCCTTTATTAAAAAAAAAAAAACTTGTTGCAACTGCTTATTCGGGTCACTGTCACTTACTGGATATCTTAGACATGGAGAACAATATAAATGAAGGCAATTGAAATAAACAGGAATTCACATACTGAATACTATCAATACATATAATAACCCCATACAGTTTAGTTTAGTTTTTCATGATTTTTGTCCTTTTAAGAGTTTAAATTTACAGGAGAATTCCAGTGAAATTACTTTTTCTGCTTTTTTTTTTCCTGTGTCCCCATTGGGCAGATTCATCTTCCCTTGATGTACTGGGGACAATGCGTCTTCTATGCAGGCTTAATATAAAATGGTATGGTTGTTAGCGAGAGCACCACTGAGAAGAGATCTTCCAATAGGGACACCTCTTCAAAGGTGGGATTCCACCAGGCCTGGGGAGATTTCCACTTACTTCCTCTGATGTTTCTGAGACAGGATATGAAAGGAATTCTCTCCAGCAGGGACACAGACAGCAATAAAAGCCTCCAGATGTCTTCAGGCAGTGTGGAGCGCTGGATGGCTCAATATGCATTCAAAAGGGTTTAAGTTTTTGTTTTGGAATAGACTGACAGTTCTAATTGTCCTAATACTTCTGTGGGTCGTTCTTAGGAAGACATAAATATAGGAAAAGAAATAGAAGCACTACTCCCCATATAAAAGTCTAAAATGTTTTATATTTACGATCATTAACCACTTCAGCCCTGGAAGGATTTACCCCCTTCCTGACCAGAGCAAAATAAAGCTTTCTTTTGGCGGTATTTGATCACCTCTGGGTTTTTATTTTTTGTGCTATAAACAAAAAAAGGGCGACAATTTTGAAAAAAAAAAACAATATTTTTTTCTTTTTGCTATAATTAACCACTTCAATACTATGCACTTAGAACACTTCCCTACCAGACCAATTTTCAGCTTTCAGTGCTGTTGCAATTTTAATGACAATTGCGCGGTCGTGCGACGCTGTACCCAAACAAAGTTTTTATCATTTTGTTCCCACAAATAGAGCTTTCTTTTGGTGGTATTTGATCACCCCTGCGGTTTTTATTTTTTGCACTATAGAAAAAAAAAAGACTGAAAATTTTGAAAAAAAAAACATTTTTCTTTGTTTCTGTCACAAAAGTTTGTATAAAGTACATTTTCTCCTTCACTGACGGGCACTGATGAGGCTACACTGATGGGCACGGATGAGGCTACACTGACGGGCACTGATGAGGCAGTACAGATTGGCACTGATGAGGTGGCACTGATAAGGTTGCACTGATGATGGGGCACATATACAGCACTGATGGGCGGCATTGACAAGCAACACTGACGGGCACTGATATGTGGCACTGATATGTGGCACTGATATGTGGCACTGATGGACACTCATAGGCGGCACTGATAAGTGGCACTGGGCACTGATAGGTGGCACTTTTAGGTGGCACAGGTGGGCACTGATAGGTGACACAGGTGGGCACTGATAGGTGACACAGGTGGGCACTGATAGGTGGCACAGGTGGGCACTGATAGGTGGCAGTGGTGGGCACAGGTGCAACAAGCACTGTTAGGGATGGCACTGGCAGGCATCATACATGGGCACAGTGCCATCCCTACAGTGCACAATAATGCCCTTACCTGGTGGTCTAGTGGGGGCTCCCTGGTGGTCATGGGCGGCCTCTGATTTCATTCCCTGGTGGTCCTGGGCGTAGGGTTGCCACCTCATCCCTTTAATCCAGGACACATATTAATCACACAGGTTCTGTGGCTGATTAAGGTGGTAATTAAACTCACTTGGTGCCTTATCTGCATTCAATTAGCCTCAGAACCTGTGTAATTCATATGTGTTCGGGTTTAAAGGGATGAGGTGGCAACCCTACCTGGGCGGCCTGTGTGTGATGTCCGGCAGGGGGGGGGGGAAATTTGGGC
>BLSH010537230.1:676802-710257 GCA_018402905.1 Glandirana rugosa | reverse complement strand
ACCGTGTGGCTTACACAGGTGTGCCATGCCCTCAGAGCCCCCTTACACAGGTGTGCCATGCCCTCAGAGCCCCCTTACACAGGTGTGCCATACCCTTAGAGCCCCCTTACACAGGTGTGCCATACCCTTAGAGCCCCCCTCACACAGGTGTGCCATGCCCTCAGAGCCCCTTGCCCCCTGTACTCACTTACTAACTGCAGTGCAAAGAAGTTCCTCGTTTCTCCTTTTTTCACTCACTGTGTTCATTCCTCGGCAGTGCTGGGACTTGTCAGTCTGTGCCGGCTCTCTACTGCCACCTTCAGGCTGGAGGGAGAAGAACAACTAATTCTCCCTCCAGCTATGAGCCACGATCCGCTCTGAATAATGTGTCCGGTTTTGAGGGGGGCTCAAAACTGGGCACATGATTCAAAACCCGGACTGTACGGGTGAATCCCGTACAGGTGGCAACCCTACAACACATTGAACAGTGTTTTTCCAGAATGAATTGTCTGTTGTTTGTGTCTTAATTCTTTGTAGCATCATAATTTCTGAGACTGTGTCCATTTACATTATGTATGTATCTAAACCCAAGAACTGATAGTATTGCAGCTACCAGTCCACATATGTAGTGGCTGCATTTGTTTTCATTTCTCAAATTTGTCTTCCTTTATTTTAACCTGTAATCCTTCCATTAACTCACTTCCCGTCCTAGCGCAAGAAAACCATACTTGAACAGCGTTATTATGTTAGGACAGGGAGTACATTAGGACTACATAACACTGTTGGGACTACATAACACCTGCCTCTCTTCTTTATAACAGGGGAGGTGTTTTGTAGTCCACATAGTAGGGAAAAGTGTTTGCTAATAACAGTCCAGAGGCAGAGAGTACAGGAGGTTATCAGTTCACAACACTTCTGGCTGAATGCACAGATACATATATATATTTTGCATTTGAGTGCAGTGTTATATTTAACACACCATAAGGAAGCAAACAAGAGGAATTTACTGTTAGCGCTTACATACACTTTAATAGTTTAGAGGTATTTTAAGGCTATTTGGTTTTTGAGGGTTTGTGTGATTGGATTGTGATGTGTTAGGGTCAGAGACAAATAGGGTTGATGGGGTTGCATACCAAACCCAGACAGGTTCAGAAAGTACATTGGTTTACTATCTCGGCACTGTTTCAACTAAACACAAAAATATAAATGTACTGATTAATCTCACTGTGAGTCATGCGGTACACAGTGACACATTGAAAGGTTATATTAGGTAAACATTTAAAGACACTAGGAAGGTGGTAGTGAATTTTTTACTGATGCAAGAGCATGTGTGACCAAAGCAAAGCCCAGGAATTGTTTTTTGTCTCTAAACATTCCTGAAAATAAATTTTGTTCACATATAAGAGACAATTTCTTCCAGCAGACAGTTGATTGTCACTGTGGAGGATATACTGTAGTGAATAGAAATGTACTCTTAAAACCAAACTCCAGGCACCAGAAGAAAAAAAAATACCCTCCTCCCTCTATGATAGAATAGTTTACTCAAATTAACCGTATCGTGGAGATGGAGGAGCTGATCTTCACTACTTTGGATAGGATATCTAAATATTCCGATACGTGGGATGCCTGGATAACATTCAGAGGCACCCAATCCTATCGTGACCACTCGCAAACCGCAAACTGAACTCGCAACTGAGACATGGCTGCTCTCATACCCAAGTATGACCTTTGATCTGCAATCCTGGACCACTACAAATAGCTGGAATACTGGTACCCGGAGAGGGTAGATGGTGATGCCCTCACCCTAACTCCCCCGCAACACCTCCATTCCCTTCCCTTTCCCCTCCCCTCTATAACCACCTGTTTTCACCTATCCCCTCCCTCCCATACCATTCCTCCCCCCCATGCCATCCCTTCCCAGTTATATACTGGCTTATTCCCCCCCTCCTCTCTCTCTCTCTTTCTCTACCCTTCTTTTATCTGTTCTTTTCTCTTTTCTTTACTATTTTTTATTTTCTATTTCAATATTCCTGTTTTGAGTACTTCCTCCTAAGCACTAATACTAGATGAGGGTAACTGAGCTTGATGATGCAAATTGACCAAAATGCCCTTTTGTCATGCTGGCTACTTATCATTTGTACGGCTATGTACATCTCTTTAAAATGTATGTACCCTTGTAGCGTTCAAAACTGTTCAATAAAAAATGTAAAGGAAAAAAAAAATACCCTTGCAGTGCCCCAACCCTTCTTCCTCCCTAAATGGAAGGGTTAAATGCCTGTTAAAGGCTAACCCCATCTTTTGCCAAAACATAATAAATGCATCAATGTTTGCATAAAAAAAAAAAAATGTGCATTTACTATTTTTTTTACAAATGAGTCTGCAAAGCATTGCAACTGCTACTGAAAAATTCTAAAGTGACAGCTGCCACGGGGAAGAAAAACCCCCTGCACAATGTCAGGGGGAAGGTGGAGGGTCAGCTTGCAACCATGCCAAACCCTAAACATGGGTGTAAGCATGGCATAAAAGGTGGATTCTGCTTTTAAGTCTAGGGGTGGAGGAATAAGGTGTAATACTTACCGTATTCCTTGCTCCAGAAGGCTTCCTCCCCGCTGTGCAACCATTCCTCCTGAAGCTTCTCCTCTAAGGCAGCCAATAGATGACCATGGGTGGAAGGAAAGAAAATCGGTCGATTCCCCCATTAACACATGTTGATGGGGGAGTGCCTCCTATAGTGCTATTGTATTCTGTGGGGAGCAGAGAGCCATGTATGGCTGGCTTAAGATACTTCAGCTAACATTGGAGAGAAGAGGAACATGCTGCAAGCCTGTTGGAGAGAGGAATAAAGTACATATTAAAATGTATTCTTCTACCCCTAGATTTAGGCTAGCCTTAGATGACTCTTTTTTTTCAATGAGCCAGGGGACTGATCACAAAGAAAAACAAAAAAAACGAAGGGATTCCCCCATCCACACAAGTGAGATGCATGAAGGAATCTTCCCCCGCTGCGCCATTGTATTTTGACAGTAGCGACTGTAGCCACTGATCAGCAAAAAATTTCCATCATTCCAGTTTGACAGAAGTCAATCATTAGACCAACTTCTGTTAAACAGAAATGACCATCCATGGGTTAAAATGAATCTGACCCCTGCTGAACCACCCAAATTTTGATCCATCGATAACCAGTTTTAACAGGCTTTTGTTAAACCTAGAAAACTTCAAGAGTAACTTTTGTTTTGATCTCTGAGTTTAATTTTAAGGAGGAAGAGATGTATGTGCAAATATACTTTAATACCCAGCAGGAGGAAATAAAGGGTTTTATTATCCTTTATGGTATTCCATACAGCATGGAGGTGGGAGGCTTGCCGTGCTTTTACAGGGTTATAACAGGCTGAATACACAATCTTATTAACTTGTGATTTTCTGATAACGAGGGTGAGCAGATAGCAGTTAGAGATTGACCTTTCTTGATATATTTTTAAAACAGAAGGAAATTGTATATATGTTACAAAAGGTTGTCTTTATTGCAGATCTTCATAATGAGTACAGTATTAGTCATATGCGCATCATTAGCATTGAGAGGCTGTGTGTATGTGTGAGTATAAATGTTTCCAGGAATAGATGTACGAGTCAATATGTCACTTGTAGCATAACAACATCAATTTCACTATTTAACAATAAGGATGAATCAAAACCTCAAAATGGAAGGGATTCCATTTTTGGAACTGCAGTCCGCATGGAAACTGCAGTGCGGGTGCGATTTCCAGTGCCAACAATGTGGCATTAGAATTAATGGCACCTGCAGGCACCCAGCACGTTTTTCTGTGTGGGTGGTTGCAGACATGGGTATAGGTACGGACCCACAGCGGGAATCACCTGCATAGATGTGAACAAGGCCTAATGTTGAACTCCAAGATAAGCAAATATTGTCTAAATACAGGAGATTTGTGCATTCTTACTTGAATCTTGGTGTTCTTTGTGTATTTCTTCCAGATATGTGCAGTAACTTATTGTAAAACTGTTCAGGAGCATCCTGTTTTAAGACCGGTTACTGCCGCTCTCTCTCTTTATGCAGGGTGTGGCTGATCTTGTCTCCGCCTCCTCCTAGGTTTCTGGAGGAAGCCTGTAGTGGGTGGAGCTTCTGGGCCCCTTCCACAGCTCAGGCTATGTGCAGAACAATGATGATGTCACCACTGCTTTTATAAGGTAATATCTGGGTTTACAAATGCTTTAGGTGCACACAAAGTTGATTCTTATTCCTTATGGCTATTAAAGAATATAATTCAATGAAAGCTTTTGTGCCCTGAGTTCAGCTTTAGGATGGGCATAAGCATCTGAGGAAAGCAGGACATGTAAACATGTTTTAGCCACCCACAGGCTCTACTCTACACAAGCATAACAACTTGAAAAAGTTGAGGTTCATATTTTGTGTCGATAAAGAGGAGATGAGCAAGACGGGGAAACTCAAAGGATATCTAAAACTGAGAATGAAAAACTCAATATATTGCTGCTTACCAGTCCTTAGATGTGGTGGCTGCATTCGTTTTCTTTTTCTTTTCCAGATTAAGTACTTTTTCTAAAAGTACAGATAAGGACCTATCAATGGTGTCAGAAATCTTGTGTCTTGGTAACATCCGGTCGTCTGAAATGAAATCACAAACATTGCTGTCAACTGTTCCAATTTTCTTCTATGAACCACAAATCACCTACAACATATGTTGGGGTGATAGGAAGAGGGAAGGTCTCTCTTGTACATGTAGCACTACCCCCTTAGGGGTTGCAGAAGACAGGGTTCCCTACTCCTGCACAGTCAGGCAAGTAGCATTTTCAGCCTTTATCAAGACACAAGGAACAGTCTTTAAGCTTGGTTTCTTATGTTTTATTAAGGGTTATAACGTGGATGGGGAATGGGAATTATGGGGTGCCTAACTTGATAGCAACAAAAACTAGGGACTATTTCCTTTCTATGTTCAACTTCAGATTTGTTTCTTCACTCCCAGACACTGACAGCCTCTAAGTGAAAAGATGCAACAGCCCTTTAAGGACTAGGGACTCTCAGTCCCTTTAGAAAGAAGCACAAAGTGTTGTGAACTGAATTCAGGTGTACCTCCAACTCCTTTGTAGACACTGGTCCCAACTTTACCCTCTGCAGGAAATGCCAGTCCACCTAACTGACTTTTCACCAGTCAACCCCACTGACTCTTGAGCTCTCCCAGGGCAAGGTTAAGAAAAATATAAGCACACCACTATCTTCCAGAGAGACCTGCTACATGTGGCAGTCTCTCCCCTTGTAAGTCCCTGTCCGTGCTGCGGTACTCACACAGTCCTCCTTGCTCCCACTGCCTCTCAGAGAAGACTCCCTCCAAACTGCTTCTGTTCTCAGGATTCTCCCAGGCCAGCCTGAGCCCCAGCATCCCCCCCCCCAGACTAGGGGGTTCACCATAAGGGCCACTGACGGTCTACTCAGCACTCCATCTTCCACCCAACTCCCCTTGCCAGCATGACTCATCCATTCTTAAGGGCTGGCCCAACTGCCCTGCCAGGCCCACTGCCTGGGGATTGGTCAAGCTTCCTTGAATATGCAGAACAACCCACCTAGCCTCCGCCCTCCAGTTTCCAGAACATTCTCCAACTTTCCAGGAACCAGGGGGAGACACCAGAGAGTTGTCTGTATGAGTCATCCAACTCTGAACTCTAGCAAACCCTGACCCAGATTTCATAACTCAAACTTAGCCCTGAGCCAGACTATGTTTTGCCTACTCGAACACTAGCAGCACATTAGAGAGTGCCACATACAAATTTACCAGTTGCTGATGGCCCAATGTGGATTGACGGCAGCAACATGGCTCGATGTCGCCATCACCTGACGGCGGCTGCGAGACCGCGGATCGGAGAGGTGGGGCCAGGGAGCAGGTAGGGCGGACTAACTACCCTGAATTGCTCCCCCGCAGTGAAAGAATGGGATCTGTGTGTGTAAACGCACGGATCTCCGTTCTGACAGGGGAGAAGGAGTGTAATCGCATACTTCCTGTATATGGGAGCAGCAATCACTCTCCTCACCCACTCAGCCCAGCCCCCATACAGTTAGTAACACAAAGCAGGGAACACAGTTAACCCTTTGATCGCTCCCTAGTGTTAACCCCTTCCCTGCAAGTGACATTTACACAATAATCAGTGCATTTTCATAGCACTGATCGCTGTATAAATGCCAATGGTCCCAAAAAGTGTCAAAAGTGTCCGACATATCCGCTGAAATGTCGCAGTACCACTAAAAATCGCAGATCGCCGCCATTACTAGTAAAACGTTTAAAAAAAATAAAAACCCCATAAATAAATTCTGAGTGTTTGTAAACGCGGCAACCTTTGCCAATCAATATACGCCGATTGCAATTTTTTTTTACCAAAAATATGAGGAAGTATATATATCAGCCAAAACTGATGAATACATTTGTTTTTTATATATTTTTTCTTTGGATATGTATTTTAGCAAAAAGCAAGAAATATTTTGTTTTTTCAAAATTATCGCTCTTTTTTTTTCTGATAGCGGTGATCAGAAATGACACAGGTGATCAAATACCACCAAAAGAAAGCTCTATTTGTGGGAAAAAAAAGGATGCCAATTTTGTTTGGGCACAACATCGCACGACCGCGCAATTGTCAGTTAAAGCGACGCAGTGCCGAATCGCAAAAAGTGCTCTGGTCATAAAGGGGGAAATCCTTCTTGGGCTGAAGTGATTAAAAGAACATCCTAGGGTAACAACATTGCTTCTCCATTCAGAATATGAGTGTTGTCACCCATGGACAAGTGTTACTTGATTACCAGGTGAATAAAGGGGAAAAAGGCTAAAAAAAATAAAACAAATGCAGCCACCCCATCTAAGGACTTGTAATATATTACATTATTTTCTTGAGTTTAGATATGCTTTATTGTCTGAAATACTTTGTGGATGAAGCAATTCTAGTCAGAGGATTAGAATCTCCTCTTCTCTTCTTCCCATTTCTGAGCATGTGTAATGGTTCATCTCTCTGTTCTATAACCATAAGAAAAATACATTTTAAATAAAGAGTAAATGTCAAAAGTAACTTATATAATGCTCTTCCAGACAGCAGATACTTGTAAAATCACTATTGGTCAGCCTCTCTTTCCCCCTTTTACCATTGTATACCTTAATGCATATTAAAACAATATATTTTGCTGGGCAATCGGAATCCTATTCCAATATCTGCATTTGCCTCTGCATTTGATAAAACAAAGCCTGCTCATTAAAGAATGTAATTCAATTTTCACCAACTCAGCCAGAGACTCATTTAAAAGAACACTTCACAATAAATTGTGTTAAACAGACATTATATGTATGATTATGCTTGAATAAATTAGATTTCCCATTTCCTGTATAATGATTGGACTATTCTGACACACAGAAAAATATTGACTTGGTGGATAGAGCTCGGCTATTTAAAGCAGTGGCACTGGGCAAATGTAAAAAATGCGGCTTGTAATAAATGCTGAACAATTATATCATTCTAGGAACCAAGAATAGATCTTTGTGTAGCCATGTGCCTTCTCAGGGGTGGCTGGTAGTTGTGGTTCACCTTTCTGCTGCCCTCAATCACACCATATCTCATACATCCACAGGGCCGTCTTTATTATTGACTGGGCCCTGGGCAAATATTTCTTGGGCCCCCCATGCAATTTCGCTCTCCACCTGCTCTGAGACATCCAATAAATAGCAGCTAGACTCAAAATCAGTTTACTGAATCAGATCAGACAGCGATTATAATTGGTTGCCAGAGGTTACAGCATATCATTACCACTTACTGACTGGTTGCTAGAGGTTACAGCACACATTACAACTCACTGCTTTGTTGCTAGAGGTTAAAGCACACCATTTCTGCTTGTTGATTAGTTGTAGAGATTACTGCACAACATTACTGCTCACTGATTGGTTGCTAGATGTTATAGCACATCATCTGCTCACTGCCTGCACACCATGGATTGGGGAGATGAGGGGACCCTTCAATAGAAAGAAAACTCCTAGGGATCCTAGAACTCCTAGGATCAGTGGCAGTGCTGGGGGGAGGGGGGGGGTGATCAATGGCAATGCTGATTTTTTTTACCGACTACCAATATAGAGCGGAGTTTCAATACTGGCCACCAATTTAATAGGGGTTTACATTGACCACTAATGTAATAGAAGCATTCACAGTAACCACCAATGTAAAGCGGGATTTACACTGACCCCCAGTGTAATTGACGCATTTAGTCTGTGTTCACATATTTGTGTTTGTCCGGAATGCATGCAAATCGCTTTCCTGACACCACAGAAACGTGCTGCCCTTTAGCAGATACACAGCAGTACCATCAATTGTTAATGACACCCTCACACATCTGCTGGCATGAGCTGTGGCATTGTGTGATCTGGAAAAAGGGTTAGGGACTTTCTTCCGCATTTCTTGCGCATACAGCAGTCCATTGAAATGAAAGAACTGCCCTACACGTGACCTACATCTTTATCCACCCTGTCAGTACACCTTTGCCTCCTAAAACCCCTGCACCCCAAACCTCCCCCATCTTCTCCACTCCAACCCTCCCCCACTTTAACTCTACCTGCCTCCTCTGCTCATCTTTGCACCCACCTTCCTTACCTCTATACATCCCCTCCTTGCTCACCTGTGCACCCCAAACTGTAATTCCTTCTCTGCCTACCTCTGCACACCCACACTACCCCCCCCCCACCACCAATTTAATTACCTTTGCAGAACAGGCTGATGTTAGGCTTAATAACAACAGTTGCAGGCAGGGCTTTCAAGCTTTCCCTTTTGTCTCCCCAGTGGGCAGCATTCAGTAAAGGTGATGGTGAATATGACCTCAGGGGGCATGATATACATATGAATGCCGCCACTATTTACATATGAATGCCGCCACTATTTACATATCAATGCCTGTTATTTACATGTAAATGCAGGTGAGTCATCTGTACACAGCAATAGGGCAGAGCTGGGCAGCATTTCACACTTAGATACCACAACACAGCACAGGACTAAAGCTTCAAGGGACAAGGGAATTTAAACCAGGATAGTTGGCAAGTATTAGGCAGCTGCTTTGGGTCCCACAACAATGACAGGGCCCAGGGCAGCTGCCCCTTTTGTCCTGCCTTAAAGACGGCCCTGCACATCCGGAATCACGGAATAGGCCAGCATTATTTTTTGTTGTTGTTTTATTTAGGGGATTAGCTTGGATGGGGAAAAAGGGTAACTGTGGTATGCCCCAATGAATTGGTTTTTGGGACCTCTATATACACGACTGTACACAGGGCCAGACTGGCCGACCAGGATACCGGTAGGTTTCCCGGTGGGCCGACTGCCCTGGGGCCGCTTTCAGCTGTGGCTGCAGCGGCGACCAGGGCCGATCCGAGTACAGAGTCCTCCCTCCCTCCTTGCACTTGTGTAATCACATCACAGCGATCTCCCGATGTGTCACTATAGAGCAGGGATCTGAAATATTCAGCGGCTGGCCACTGTAGCAAAGCTCCGCCTCCTAGACCGTGGTAGACGGAACACTGTCCAATGCCGGGAAATTGAAACAGTGTTCCGTCTATCACGGTCTAGGAGGCAGAGCTTTGCTACAGTGGCCAGCCGCCAAATATTTCAGATCCCTGCTCTATGGTGACACAGCGGGAGATCGCTGTGTGTAATCCACGGACTGGCGAGGCTGCAGGTGGGCACAGCAAGGCTGCATATGGGCACTGATGAGGCTGCATATGGGCCGAACAAGGCTGCATATGGGCACTGATGAGGCTGCAGATGGGCAGAGCAAGGCTGCATATGGGCACTGATGAGGCTGCAGATGGGCACATCAAGGCTGCATATGGGCACTGGCAAGGCTGCAGATGGGCACAGGTAGGCTGCAGATGGGCACTGATGAGGCTGCAGATGGGCACAGGTAGGCTGCATATGGGCACTGATGAGGCTGCAGATGGGCACAACAAGGCTGCATATGGGCACAGCAAGGCTGCATATGGGCACTGGCGAGGCTGCAGATGGGCACAGGTAGGCTGCATATGGGCACCGATGAGGCTGCAGATGGGCACAAGGCTGCATATGGGCACTGGCGAGGCTGCAGATGGGCACAGCAAGTCTGCATATGGGCACTGGCGAGGCTGCAGGTGGGCACAGCAAGGCTGCATATGGGCACTGGTGAGGCTGCAGATGGACACAGCAAGGCTGCATATGGGCACAGCAAGGCTGCATATGGGCACTGATGAGGCTGCAGTTGGGCACAAGGCTGCATATGGGCACTGGCGAGGCTGCAGATGGGCACAGCAAGGCTGCATTTGGGCACTGGCGAGGCTGCAGATGGACACAGCAAGGCTGCATATGGGCACTTATGAGGCTGCAGATGGGCACAGCAAGGCTGCATATGGGCACTTATGAGGCTGCAGATGGGCACAGCAAGGCTGCAGATGGGCACAGTGAGGCTGCATTAATGGGCACTGATGAGGCTGCAGATGGGCACAGCAAGGCTGCATATGGGCACTGATGAGGCTGCAGATGGGCACAGCAAGGCTGCATATGGGCACTGATAAGTCTGCAGATGGGCACAGCAAGGCTGCATATGGGCAGAGCAAGGCTGTATATGGGCACTGGCGAGGTTGCAGATGGACACAGCAAGGCTGCAGATGGGCACAGCAAGGCTGTATATGGGCAGTGGCCAGGCTGCATATGGGCACTGATAAGGCTGCAGATGGGCACAGCGAGGCTGCATTGATGGACACTGATGAGGCTGCATTGATGGGCACTGATGAGGCTGCAGATGGGCACAGACAGGCAGCATATGGGCACTGATGAGGCTGCAGATGGGCACAGACAGACTGCATTGATGTGCATGGATGAGCCTTCAACTGGGCACAGTGAGGCTGCATTGATGAGCACTGATGAGGCTGCAAATGGTTACAGTGAGGCTGCAGATGGGCACAGTGAGGCTGCTTTGATGGGCACAGTGAGGCTGCATTGATGGGCACAGTGAGGCTGCAGATGGGCACTGGTGAGGCTGCATCAGCAGAAAATCGAACCACGTCACTTCCGGTTTCTTTGAACCCACAGCACTTGGACATTTTGACGAATTTGTGTTTGGAAACAACAGTGGCAACCGAATGCAGTCCAGTCCAGGAACATTTTGGTCTTTTCAGAGCACAAAGTTGTCCATTAGTCATTTTTTTGGTTAGTGTCGGAGCGGAGTAACAATCTGCTGATAATAGCATGCACCAGACTGTATTCACTTGCCGCTGTTGTATCCAAACACCTATTCTTGAAAATGTCACATTACTTCTAAATTTGAAATGACTCATTGTTGAAAGAAACCTGAAGTGGCGTGGTTCGAGATTCTGCCGAGTTGCCTATTTTGGCAGAACACCAGGGTGGAGGTCATGGGAGAAGTCAGACATATGTGGACTGTGCAGAGGAGACTATAGGATAAAACCAGAGCCACCAAGCTGGAGCCATCTGACTGAGCCTTGCACCTGAGAGGAGGTCAGTGACAGCGCGGCCAGTCCAGTCTGAGGGGGGGGGGGGTCAGTAATGTAAGGGGGAGTGAATACAATAATGTAAGGGGCACTGGTATAAAGGCTTCCCCCTTATATCAGTAACCCCCCTTACCTTAGTGTATTCTTTCTGCGGAAGGTGGTCAACAGAGTCCCCTCCACATTCATGGGGTCCCCCTTGATGATTTCTCCACTTTTACCACTTTAGCCCTATGTGATTTCTTATCTATATATAATACACTCTTCAAATGTGCTTTAAAATGCATGGTTTTCTCTTTTATAAACAAGAAAATAATGACGTTATGCTGTTGGGCTGGTATAAAAATGCTATAGGGCTGGTCTGAAATTTTTTCCAGGGCTGTTTTTTATTCGCAGTCCGGCCCTGACTGTATATGCATACTTGTAGTTCCTCCAGCACTTCACTTGCTGACCGTTACTCTTCTCACTTCTTTCCAGCACTTCACTTAGTTTCCTGGCCTGAAAGGAAATTTATCAGGCCTACTTGACTCCTCTTCCTCTACCACAGCTAGTATATGGCGAGGCCTGCACTTCAGTCAGCAGGACCTCCGGACCACCCATTACAGGCCAGGATCAGGGGCCCCTCAAGTGTAGCTTAGCACGTTAGTGCTAGCTGGGCCTTTGATGGACTACAACTCCCAGCCCATCCCTCTTCCAGGCCACACCGGCCTGCTTTCCTCTCAGTGACACTCCTTCCCCTGACTGACTCCTGAGACCACCACGGACTGTCCACTATTCTTCTCTCGGCCTGCACCGGCACTTCTCCTCCAGCTCCCAGGGTCTGTCACTCACTCAAGAGAAGGGAAAAGCCACTCCAGGTGAGTCTTGTGAAATTTCAATCACTGGGTGCACATCAGGTCTGTGAACCATTCCACATAGCAATCAGAGAGTTTGTAGACAGCACTCCGGTAGATAGGGAAATGGTAATCCCAATTTATTTCAAAATAAAGTATCATGGATCCAAGCATAAACATCCAAAGACATCCAAACACATGTCCACTAGCAAGTGGATGGCAGGACAAGAGCAAAGATTAGCACCTCTGCTGTCCTCCTGTTACCTTGTGCTGCTCCAGGAATCAACTCCACTCCTGGCCGCACCCGAACCTCCCGGGTAGAGGCCTCCACAGCACCTCTGCTACATCTTCCACACTTCTACCCAATCTTCCTCCCCCTGCTGGCAGATCACAGTATTCAAGGAGGTCTGCCCCCTGCCAATCCTAGTTGGGATTGGTCAGGGCTCCTTAACATACAGCAGAAAGGGACACTCCTCATCCATCCCCTCTTTCCAGCACTTTCTGGAACCAAAGGGAAGGAATATCCAAGGGGTGTCCCTGCCTGCAATCTCCAGCCTTACTCTGAGCCACTCCCCTGCCCAGATCAAAACACCCAGGCCTAACAAAATTTTGCCTCTCTTAGCAAAAAGACCTCTCTACAAAAATGCCTACACTATGGGGGCGCTACATTTGTATATACAGGGTGCACATAGTTGATGCTGTTAGTGTTATTGCAGTTTGGGGGAGATTTATTTAAACTGCTGCACACAAAGCCATTACTATGGGGGTGCTACATTTGTATATACAGGGTGCACATAGTTGCTGCTGTTAGTGTTATTGCAGTTTGGGGGAGATTTATTTAAACTGCTGCACACAAAAACTGGTGCAAATGTGCATAGTAAACAATCAGATTCTAGATTTTATTGTCAAAGCTTAATTGAACAACCTGAAGTTAGAAGCTGATTGGTTACTACACACAATTGCACCAGATTCTGATTGCACCGGTTTTAGAAAGACAGGGAATGCTCGCTTTACTTGCTCACTACATTCACTGTTATACCTATGACCACTAGAGGGAGTACCTACAATACTGAATATGAAATGCAACGATCAAAATATGGAACAGCGTTTAAAAATGCAAGACTTGATAAGCTATTATAATAACTCAAAATTAGAGTTGAGCGAACCTCTGGAAGTTCGGGTTCTGCAGGTTTGGCTGAACTTCGGCACAAAGTCCGGGTTCGGGTCCGGACTTGACCCGAACTTTGACCCGGACCCCGAACCCCATTGAAATCAATGGGGACCCGAACGTTTAGGCACAAAAATGGCTGTAACAAAGTCCTGGCAAGTCCCAGAGGTCTGCAAAAGGAAGGAAAATGGGGGTAAGAGTTGGACAAGTGCCCTACAAAGAAATGGGGATAGGGAAATAACTTAAAATACATTTTAAACTAAAATCACATAAAAAAATAAAAAATGGAGGTGGCTGTGGAGTTGGAGTTTGAGGAGGCGGTGAAAGTGGCAGTGGAGGAGGAGGAGGAGGTAGCCAACACAGTTTTTTTATTTTTGTGCAAGAAATCATCTCCATGTTGTACAGGGAAAGTTTCCAGCTGTTGCTTTAAGGGAAAGATTATTGTTCTAAAATCATCTCCAAGTTGTATAGGCAATGTTTATTCTAGCCGCATAGAGCCATATTAGTGTTGTAAAATCATCTCCAAGCTACATTCACTAAGTGTATTCTAGCCGCATAGAGCCATATTAGTGTTGATTTTTAGAAGAATAATCTTTCCCTTAAAGCAACAGCTGGAACCTTTCCCTGTACAAGTTGGAGATGATTTTAGAAGAATAATCTTTCCCTTAAAGCAACAGACTCTACCTAGTCCAGTCAGATCGCTCTGTGCAGCAGGATGAGGTGTGCAATCTGTCTCTCAAAGCAGCAGTACTAGTATCTCTCCCTAGTCCAGTCAGATCGTTCTGTGCAGCAGGATGAGGTGTGCAATCTGTCTCTCAAAGCAGCAGTACTAGTATCTCTCCCTAGTCTACAATCAGATCGTTCAGTAATGCAGGATGAGATGTTCTATAATATCTGCAATCTGTCCCTCACAGAGCCAGAAGCATCCTCTCCCTAAACTATCCTGAGAGCATATGACATGCAGCACGGTGACTCCAGCCCCATATAGAGGCTGGGTCACATGGTGCACTGGCCAATCACAGCCATGCCATTAGTAGGCTTCTAGGGAAAACCAGTGAAACACTGGTTGATTGGCTGCCCTTGGCAGCTTTTCAACACGTGGAATAAAATACCAGAACCCCGGACCCCCAAAAGTTTGGTACGGACCCGAACTTTACAGTTCGGGTTCGCTCAACTCTACTCAAAATGTGTTCTTACTGAGACATGACAGCTTATGCTTAGAGGAAGTGGGTTGAGTGGCCCTTTCAACCCAGAAAACTGGTGACATCTAAGAAGTTCTGTAGGTGACAGCTCCAGGTTGAAGGCTAATATTGCAGCAAAACCTGTTTTGTTTTTCTTTTACATATTGTAAGTTTCTGTTTAGTTTCTATCTGGAGTTCTGCTCTACTTACTCCCCAGTGCCTGCAGTTACATAGGTAGGGGGAAGTGTGTTGTATAGTCTACTTTCTGCTTGTTAAGAATATGTAAATCTTTGAATATGCAAAGCCTAGTCATGTTTTATCTTAACCTCTAGCCAACCACTTAACACATATGCAAGCGTAAGAAAAGTGGGCTTTAGTGCCAAGCTACTGCATAATGTCCATGGCAGGCTAAGGTTGTGTGCTAGAGCACGCTCACTGTGCACTCCCTGTACACTGACCAAGCTATCACCAACAGCTCTCATGCACGGCTTCCCAGTCAAGCTCCTGATCATGTGATCGCTGTGAGAACCAATCACAGTGGCCACATGATAGAGAAGCTGCATTATTAAGGGGTTAAAGGTTAAGATATAACTTCAGCTCAGGCTTCTAATAGTTAGATTTGGGGGATAGGTTAAGGGCTGAGTTTAAGGCCTCATGCACACAGGACGTTAAAAAAATGTCCTGAAAACATCAGTAGCTTTTACTGACTTTTTTCAGCTTTTTTGCAGGAGCGTTTTTGCATGTTTTTCGGCACTAGCTGTAAGCCGTGTTTCTCATGCCTCTATTCAACTCAATGGTTCCCTATGGCCCATTGATTTGAATAGTAGAAGTCGCAGCAGAAGTCGAATCATGATGATCCGACTTGCGGGCGTGACTTGTATGCTGAAGAAAAAATTTGCATGGGGTTCCCCAGACCCTTCGGTCTGATATGGATTTTAAGGGAACCCCAATGCCGAAAAAAAAATGGCGTGCGGTCCCCCCAAAATCCATTCCAGAACTTTATCTGAGCACGGCAGACCAGGAAAGGGGGTGGGGACAAGAGAGCGCTCCCACCCCCTCCTGGACCATACCAGGCCGCATGCCCTCAACATGGGGAGTATGGGGGCTTTGGGGCAAGGGGGGCCCTGCGCCCCCCCACCCCAAAGCAGCTTGTCCTCATGTTGATGAGGACAAGGGCCTCTTCCTGACAACCCTTGCTGGTGGTTGTCAGGGTCTTCGGGCGGGGGCTTATCAAAATATTTTAACAACGGGGCCCCCAGATCCTATGTGAATGACTATGAGGTACATTGTACCCCTACCCATTCACCTGAAAAAAAGTGTAAAAAAAAAAAAAACACTACACAGGTTTTTAAAATATTTTATTAAATCAGCTCCGGCGTCCTCCCCCTCTCCGGCTCTTCTCCCTCTCCAACATCTTCTGCTCTTTTGCTGGGTCTTCTGAGGGGTCTTCTATCTTCTGCTGGGTCTTCTGTCTTCTGCTCTTTTGCAGCTCTCTTCTCCGCTGTCTTCTCCCTCTGCTCTTCTTGAGATGTTGACCTGTTGCTCTCCCCCACTCGAATGCTGTATCCGCAGTTCTGCATTGCCTTATATTTGCATGGGGCGTGGCCACTGGGTGACATCACCCGGAGGCCCTCCCCCTTATGACATCACCACTCAATGCATGATGGGACGGTGATGTCATAAGGGGGCATGGCCTTCAGATGACGTCACCTGGTGGCCACACCCCATGCCAATATAAGGCAGTGCAGAGCCGCGAATACAGCATTCAAGTGGGAGAGAGCGACGAGTCAACATCTCAAGAAGAGCAGAGGGAGAAGAGAGCGGCAAAAGAGCAAAAGACAGAAGAACCAGCAAAAAAGCAGAAGAAAGAAGAAGACGTCAGAGAAGGAGAAGAGCCAGAGAGGGGGAAGATGCCAGAGCTGATTTAATCAAATATTTTAAAAACCTGTGTTGTGTGGTTTTTTTACACTTTTTTTCAGGTGAATGGGTAGGGGCACAATGTAGGGTGGGGGGCCAGGATCTGGAGCCCCCAGCAAGGGTTGTCGGGAAGAGGCCCTTTTCTTCATCAAGGTGCTTTGGGGTGGGGATGCACAGGGCCCCCCTGCCCCAAAGCACCCATCCTCATGTTGAGGGCATGCGGCCTGGTATGATCCAGGAGGGGGGGGCGCTCGCCCGTCCCCACCCCCTTTCCTGGCCTGCCAGGCTGCATGCTCAGATAAGGGTCTGGTATGAATTTTGGGGGGGACACCACGCAATTTTTTTTGGCATTGGGGTTCCCCTTAAAATCCATATCAGACTGAAGGGTCTGGCATGCTCTTGGGGGGGTACCACACGGAAATTTTTTTTTTTGCGGGTTCCCCTTCAAGATCCTTAGCACACAAGTCGCACCACAAGTGGATCATCATGATGCGACTTCTGCAGTGTGAATCACATGCAATCTCTGTGCGATGCGATTTCAGCCATACAGATAGTATGGCTGAAATTGCATCACATTCGGACCAAACTTGCCCCCCTTTTTTTGTCAGAATTGGATCTCATCCAATGTTTACATCCATGCGATCTGATTCCTGTCCGAGTTTGCAGTTCGCAGTGCGATATGCACACTGATTTGAAGGTGTCATTAGCTTTCTATTGGCATTCCCCGCAGTTCGCATACGGCAGTGTGAACTGCCTGTGAGTCGGGTGCAATGTGGGAACCCGCAGTGGATTCGCAGGGTTCCTGCATCGCTGCAGTGTGAACCGGCCCTTAAAGAGAATCTGCTGAGTGTAGTATTTTGGCTACTTACTTTTAAAAGTGAAGGCTTTGGGAGTGACATTCCGAATCTGGTACCACTACTACTGAGACAGCAGGGCAAACATTTCAGACTTCATTTGCTGAATGCTTGTTCCAACAGCTTGTGAAGTCAGATCAGGATGACAACCCATTTAAAAATAATGCAGCAGTACCAATTTTCATATTTCCATCCATTATAGGTTTCCTTTAACCAATTGAGTCACGGGGGACTATTTGTCCGTAAATCCATTTGGGTTCCAGAGTGTGTAATTTGTTTTGGTGATGTCTCAGTTTCTCACATTATATTTTTTGTTGGGTAGGTTTTGTAGTCTACTCGAAAGGCCTGTACACACGGTACAATGGTTGTACAACAACGGTCGTACAACCAGCTTGTTGTACGATCATTCGACCGCTAGTACGCGCGATTACAACAGCCGTACAACTGAAGTTGGATGAGCAGACTAGAAAACTTTGGTTGTACAACAAGCGGTTGAATGACTGTTGTACCGTCTGTACAGAGAAGTTGGTCCAACAAAGTTGAACGTGCAAAACACGCATGCTCAGAAGTCAGGAACGCCCAGAAGTGTCCGGTCTGGGAAACCTACGTTCCTAATTCACAAATCACATGCACCTGAACTTCCTCATTATACGCTCGTAACACGTCACCACATTAGGTTTGATTGTACGATAACTTAGTGCATTTCAGTCTGAATATTGTGTCTGGGTTTCAGGTGGACTGAAACCCAGACACAGGATTCAAAACATAGACTGTGCAGTTGAATCCCAGACAGGTGGCAACACTAGAAAATGCGCTGCTGCTATTCATTCTGAATGGCACCCCCACGCATGTAAAATTACAATGTGCATGCAGGAACCGCAGGAAAATCGCATGGTCAAAATGACCATGTGATTTCCCTGCTGGCCTGGTTTTGAAAACGGTGCATGCAACTTTTTCTGTGGGAAATGCAGGCACTGCAGCCCATTGCAATGATGTGTGCCCACACAATGCAGCCCGAAAAAAACGCAGAGATGTGAACCTAAGGTTAACCATTTGAGTCACCAGTGCTATTATAAAAGTTGTACTCTAGGTGTACTGTATACAAAAGTAATGCAGCTTTGTATTTATTAACTGGTTCCCGACCGTCTCACTTACATTCACCGCTGCTGAGTGGCAGCGCCGCGCGAATCCCGGCGGCTCGCGCATGCGACTTGATCTCCGCCGGCGAGCCGCGATTGCCTGGCAGAGAAGAAAAACAGGGAACTGCCGATGTAAACACGGTGGTTCCCCGCTCTGTCAGGCAGCATGTGAGAGATCTACTGATCCCTGTCACTGGGATCAGTTAGATCTTTTATGCCCCTGGCAGCCCAGCCCCCGCACAGTTAGAACACGCCTAGGGAACACAGTTAACCCCTCGATCTCCCCCTGCAGGTTAACCCCTTCACTGCCAATGACATTTATACAGTAATCAGAGGCTATTTAAATTTCTGATCGCTGTATAAATGTCATTGGTCCCAAAAAAGTGTAAAAAATGTCTGACATGTCCGCCGCAATATCGCAGTCCCAATAAAAATTGTAGATCACCGCCATTACTAGTAAAAAAAAAATTGTAAAACGCCAGAAATTAATTCTCATAATTTGTAAACCCGGAAACTTTTGCGCAAACCAATCAATAAAAGCCAATTGTGATTTTTTTCCCCAAAAATATGAGGGAAAATATAAATCGGCCAAAACCGATCAATAAATTTGTTTTTTTTATATTTTTTTTTTGATGTGTATTTTAGCAAAAATTAAGAAATATTGTTTTTTTTTTTTTTTTTGCAAATTTGACGCTCTTTTTTTGTTTATAGCGGTGATCAGAAATGACGCAGTCTTGATCAAATACCAACAAAAGAAAGCTCTATTTGTGGGGAAAAGGGACGCAAATTTTGTTTGGGTACAACGTCGCACGACCACGCAATTGTCAGTTAAAGCGACGCATTGCCGAATCTCAAAAAGTGCTCTGGTCCTAACGTGGGAAATACTTCCGGTCCATAAGTGGTTAAAATATCATTAAAGTTGGGGTGCTCATGTCACTGCCCAGTCACGCCCTGTGGGAGGGAAAAGACCTAGTTGTATTACTTAAATGTAGTAGAGAAAGGTCAGGTCTCTTGCCCTGACAGAGAAGGCTGTTCTATGCAGTTTTGCTGTGTAAACCTCAGAATTGGATGAACAGAAATTCAAATCTTTTGGCAGATAAAAGCAGTTCCTGTATGGCTCCTTTCACTCCGGAGCCAAGCGAGCGTTAGCGGTAAAACAACGCTAATTAGCGGCGTTTTACCGCTCGTTATAGCGGCAGTGGTGCGCTTTTGACCCCCCAAAGCAGTGTTCAGGCACTTTGGGAGCGCTGCCCCATTGGTTTCAAAGGGCAGGGGTGGTATAGGAGCGGTGAATACACCGCTCCCACACCACTGTAAAGATGCGGCTTGCAGGACTTTTTTTTATCGTCCCGCAAGTGCACCGCCCCAGTGTGAAAGCACTTTGGCTTTCACACTGAGGTGTATTGGGGGGGGGGCATTTTTCAGGCGCTTTTTAGGCACTGTTTTTTGCGCAAAATCGCCTGAAAAACGCTTTGGTGTGAAAGGGGTCTAAATGTGTCTCATCTGTGTATTTAGCTGTTTGCCTGGAGGTCAGGGTTAAACAAGCTGTGTTGGGACTGTGCCTGCTGTGCTAAGCGCTAGTCTGATAAGTTCCAGCTTGATCCACTCAGAATGTGATGAGTGAGAAAGAAAGTGCCTATCATAGGTGTATGAATCAATGACAATCCTTTCAACGTACAGCAGCATCTATAAACAGAGCGCACTCACTATGCAGAGGAAAGATCATTGTTTTTACAGGGACGGTAGGCCTGTTTGGCTCAGGGGTGGTAGAATGTGGAGTATGTGTAAGATAACATGGTCTGCTCCTGGTTACGTGCCAGTTTACTAGAAATAAACACATACTATGTATTATGGTGGCTGGAATGCACAGACCTCTGTGCAGAAGAATCAATGAACTGCAGTCTTTTGCTTTCCAATAATATAGAATATAGAAATAATAATAAAGACCAAAGGTCTGTACACACGGCCAAATATCAGGCGGCATCGGCTGGATCAATAGAATCCGGCCGAAATTCTGTCTGTGTGTACGAGATGACCGAAAAAGGTCTGCCGATCGGCATCTGATCAGCGTTTCAGCCAATGGCTACGAGAGCTGACCGGTGTATTCTGGTAGGGGGCGTCCCTCTATTAGAACACAACAGCTTAGCTGAGGAGATCACTGTACTAACATTGCATAGTTGGTACAGCGGCTCCTCCCGAGCTCTTCAGTTTTTTGTTTTTTTTCCCATTCAGCCCGCTTGGTTAAATGAAAAAAAAAAATTAATAGTGTGTACTAGGCTTTATTCTTGCTATGATCTGTCTGTAAAAAATATTATACTGGAAAGAAGTAGAATCAACAGCAATGCTGGCAGCCTAACTCCAGCTTTCAACTGCTTCCCACCCACAATATTGTCAAATGACAGGTGGGTGAGAGCACCCTCGTTCTCGGAAGACGTCATATGACATCCTCCCATTTTTGGCGCGGAAGTCGGTGGTGCGCTATGCCCCTGGGACACAGCACATCCCCGATCCCGGTAAAGAGCCAATGACTAAGCTCTTTCCCCATGTGATCAGCTGTGTCCAACAGCTGATCAGATGTAAACAAAGAAATGCCGGCTATTGGCATTCCTCCCCTCATGCTGACAACGCATGAGAAGAGAGACGATACACGGAATTTCCTCACAGGGTAAATCTGCACAGGGCACTGATCATCAGTGCCCTGATTATCAGTGCAGCCCCATCAGTGATGCCAATCAGTGCCCATCAGTGATGTTTATCAGTGCTGCCTTTTAGTGCCTGCTCATCAGCACCTATCAGTGCTGCCTATTCGTGTCACCTTTCAGTGCCCATAAGTGCTGCATATTAGTGCCACCTATCAGTACCAGTCAGTGCTGCATATCAGTGTCCAATATTAGTTCCTACTCATCAGTGCTGACTATCAGTGCCTGTCAGTGCAGCCTCATCAGTGCACATCAGTGAGGGAAAAAAATAGTTATTTACAAAATTCTATTACAGAAACTAAGAAAACTTTTTTTTTTTTGCAAAATTTTCATATTTTTTTTTCATTTGTTTAGCAAGAAAAAAAAAACAGTGGTGATTAAATACCACCAAAAGAAAGCTTTATCTGTCTCAAAAAAATTATACAAATTTTGTTTGGGTACAGTGTTGCATGACCACGCAATTGTCATTCAAAATGCAACAGTTCTGAAAGCTGAAAACAGGAAGGGGGTGAAAGTGCCCAGTAGGCTAGTGGTTAAAGTGGAATTCCAGTCTATATCTAAGCCTAAAACTGCTCGCACCCCCTTCTAACTGCTATTCTAGCTACCCTGTAGAAGAAAGATGCTTATACTTAACTATTCTCAGGGTGCTGTAGTCTGGTCACGTGATTGGCTCCCAGTGGCAGCTTCAGAGAAGAGGAGGGACAGCCGACAATGGATGTCCCATAGTAAGCCTATGGGTAACATCACTACACAGGCATTTCAGCCATTGTCAGCGATCTTACCTTTCCCCTGAAGCTGGTTGCTGGGAAGATGACGTGACCAGACCGGAGTACCTGGGTATTTGGAAGAGGGGTGGGAGTAGTTTTAGGGTTAGATATTGACTGGGGTTCCACTTTAAACAGTGTGTTTAGACCAAGCTGGCCCAAGCTAACTATTTTCATTACTAATACATGTGGTTGCTGTCGGTGCTGTATAAACTGTGTATAGCATTACCTACATAGAGTATACAGCGCTGTGTTACAGTAGTGGTACACAGACTTCCCATCCCATTCGTCGAACAAAATCAAACTGGGCTGCTCAGCCATTCACAGGAAGCTTTGTATTTTATTAATGAATACATGGCTTCCTGGTTAGCTGAGGTGGAGAGGCGGGTGGATGACTGGCTTCCTCTACCTTTGCCAATCAGTATATATTCAGCACAGTGTGCACTTTCACTATCTTCCTCATTTTCAGCATTATACTTGCCAGAAAGAGGCATGTCCTCTTTAATCTAAAGCAACATTTTGTTTGACTCGTGGTAATGTCATGAATAATGTTTTCCCCTAGCATAATGACCTTTCATGTTTCATAAAGTCATGCAGCACATCCTCTATAAAAGGCACCCGTGTCTGCGTATCAGTGGAAGTCATTTGTGTGACAAAATGACATAGGCCATAACGATTAGAGTGTAGCGCACTTATTTATGCAGATCTGTGAGATTTACCACTGACAGCGGGATGGAAAAAGATGTCACTGTGTGTTATGATGGTCGTCTGCTCTCATATATGAGAAGAAGCATGTTTAAATGCATGTCCCATCTGCCCTCTTCTAATTTCTGGTGAAGTTTAAAAACCTTTACATAAAACACTCCCTACAGGCAGTGGTGTATTTAGAGATAATGCTGCCCTAAGGTTTGTGAATGAATATGACCTAAATGTATGACCGGATACCCACAGGCTCCTTCTGTTCTACCCAATACCCTTTTTTTATTTAAAATAAAATGTCTAACCACAGAACAAACAGAACAATTCCCCAGTGATGTTAAAGGCGAAGTTCACCTTTAATTAGAAAATAATAAATGCACATATTTGTGAAGGTAAAAAAATGTGCATTTATTTATTTATTTTTTTAAGCAGAATCCTGCAAAGTATTGCACCCCCTATCACCATTCCTGATACTCAGGTGTCAGATTACACTGAGCTCTCTGCTGTGTGCAGTGTGCGAGGTCGGATTAATACTCCCTGCCTCCTGGAAGCGAATAAATACCATCTGATCTCTGTGTACTTTGAAAGGCTTTAGCGGAGAAGGGAATGCATATAAACAGGTACATCTTATGTGAGAGGATTTGTTTTATCTCGGAGTATCACCTGAGGCCAGTCACTTCACTGGGTTTATTATTACTTTAACATGAATAACAATTTTGACTAATCTAGAATTCAATAAGTAACAACATTCCAGTATGGTGATCAAAACTTGCATCACAGTATTAACAGGCAATAGTATGAAGTGTATGTAACGTCTAACAATGAGCATGATGACAATGTTAAAGCGGAGTTCCACCCACATTTATAACTTTGCACCATCCAGTGCATTGTTGCAGGTTAAATACGCATCGGCAATTTTTTTTTGGTCGATTTTACCTGGTTTCAAATGGGTAATTGTACCTCGCCACAGCGAGTTACGTCAGCCGCGCATTGGCTTCTGGGAGATGAGTGTCATCAATACCAGGAGTCAATGGGCTTCGCCTGCTGGTAGCATCGCTATGGCAACCCGAACAATAATGCGGGCGCCACGCTTTATGGTTTATGCACATGCGCGAGATCGGAAGGTTGCATGCTGGATAGTCAGCAGCACCTTACCCTGAAAGAAGATACCAGTGGGCTTCACATGCCCACAATATAGACGGGAGCGTGCTCAGAAAGGAAGAGAAAGGTTAGTTTAAATAAAAAATAAAAGCATATAGAAAAACGTCATTGCATATAATAACCTTTTTTTATTGATTTAGGTCCTAACATTAAAAAAAAAAAAAAAAAAAAGGCTAAAACTCCGCTTTGAAGTCTAACAATGACAGTGAACTTCCCCTTTTGGTGTAGTTCTATTATCTGTGTTGTTTGTGTGCCTTTCCTTGTAATGATAGGCTCAGATGTTGCAGCAGCAATTTGTAGTTTCATGGAAGATCGATCCCCCTACGTCCATGTCCATCTGCTGAAGGGATAACTTATTGTACTAGGTCACAAAATATTATTATTATTATTATACAGGATTTATATAGCGCAAACAGTTTACTTAGCACTTTACAACTTGAGGGTATACAGTACAAATACAATACACTTTAATACAGTAGGAATCAGAGGGCCCTGCTTGTTAGAGCTTACAATCTAATAGGGAAGGTCAAGATATACAAGAGGTAATAACTGTGGGGGATGTGCTGATGGGGAAGATAAATGTACAGTTGTTAGGTGGGAGCCAGATAGGCTTCTCTGAAGAGATAGGTTTTCAGAGATCGTCTGAAATTGGACAAAGTAGGAGAAAGTTGGACAGCTTGGGGTAGAGCATTCCAGAGGATGAGAGAGGCTCTGGAAAAGTCCTGGAGGTGAGCATGGGATGGAGATGACAAGGGAGCTAGAGAACAGGAGATCTCAGGAGGGTTGAAGAGAACAATTTGGTTGGTATTCTGAGACCAGGTTATTGATGTAGCTGGGGGCCCAGTTGTGGGATGGCTTTATAAGTTATTGTTAGTATCTTGAATTTAATTTGTTGGTTGAGTGGCAGCCAATAGAGGGATTGACATAGGGGTGTTGCAGACGCCGAGCGTTTTTTTTAGGTGGATGAGCCTGGCAGCAGCGTTCATGATGGACTGAAGTGGTGATAGACTATTTTGAGGTAAGCCAGTGAGGAGGGAGTTGCAGTAGTCGAGGCAAAAGTTGATCAGGGAGTGGATTAGAAGCTTTGTGGTGAAGGAAGGGGTGTATCTTGGTGATGTTGCTAAGGTTAAGGCGGCAAATTTTGGATAGCGATTGGATGTGGGGCCGAAAGGTTAATTCGGAGTCCAAGATTACACCTAGGACATTGGAAAAGCGGGGCACTTTTAACCCCAAAGAAGGGGTTAAAAACTCCCATGTTATGGCGCTTCGGAACTGATTTTCAAGCCCTTCGGAAGCTGTATACAGCGCTCCCAAACTGCCCAAAGATGTTTCTTGCAGGACTTTTTGCCTCTCCCGTAAGCGTACTGTCTCAGTGTGAAAGCACTTGGGCTTTCACACTCGGGCGGCATGGGAGGCAGTTTTCAGGTGCTTTACAAGCTAAAACGCCTGAAACCTGCCTCAGTATGAAAGGGGTCTTAATGCCTGTACTATATAGATGAAGACCGTAAGATGAATTTATTTGTTTAGCAAAAGAAAATTGGGCAGGGCTGGCACAATTTAGTCCATAAAAATGCTGTGTTCTAAGCACACATGAGTCTATTTCTGACAGGTTAACAAGTATTTTTCTGTACTTGCAGGGTCTTTAACCACTTGCCAACCATATACTGTACATATACAGCGACAAGGCGTCTCCCCTGTGCAGAATTACGCACCTGCAAGTGATCCTGTACTTCCGGGTCTGAGGCGCGGACGCGCGACATATAGGGTTGCCACATCATTGCTTTAATCCAGGACACATATGAATTGCACAGGTTCTGTAGCTGATTAAGAAGATAATTAAACTCACTTGGTGCCTTGTCTGCATTAAATTAGTCTCAGAACCTGTGTAAATCATATGTGTCCTGGATTAAAGGGATGATGTGGCAACCTTAGCGCCGTAGGCAACCCATTTCCGCTGTGAGTGGACACAGCGGGAGCCAATTAGCGGGTCTGGTGGACTCGATGTCCGACCTGTCAATCGTTCCAGAGAGAGGCAGAACATCGGTCTGCCGATGAAAACAAGGCAGATCACCGTTCTGTTAGTAGAGAAGGTAGAGATCCTGTGTTTCTGCTAAGTAGGAAAACAGATCTCTGCCTTCCCACAGTAAAAACACTCCCCACACAGTTAGCAAGCACTCTCTCAGAACACATTTAACCCTTTGAATGCCCCTGATGTTAACCCCTTTCCTGCCAGTGTCATTAGTACAGTGGCATACAGCATATTTTTTAACACTGATCACTGTATTAGTGTCACTGGTCCCCAAAAAAAGTGTCAGAAGTGTCACCTAGTGTCCGATTTGTCTGCCGCAATGTTACAGTCCCGCTATAAGTCGCTGATCGCCGCCATTCCTAGTAAAAAAAAAAATTGTATGATTAAAAGAGGGTGCGCTTAGCCAAAAAGACTGCTGCACTAAAAAAATCCCTGGGTTGGTGGGATGCAATAAATGTGGTAATAAATAAAGTGCACTGTCAAAGTTAAGTGCATAAGTTCATAAACTTATAAAAAAATTACCAAGTGTTTAAAAAACAGTGAAACAAAGTCTGAAAAACAAGAGTCCTAAAGTGCAAAAATGGAATAATGAAATTTGTACTGGTGCAAACAACCTCTAATAGGTGAGTTCAAAATTATGATTGTATTAAAAACAACCCAATTCTTAACAAACAAAAATGTGAAAAGAATTAGTCCATCTATGAATCATCAGTACATAAGTGAAGATTCAATGCCAATACATCCAAAAATGCTTCACCACCATGCTATAGAATAAATAGATGGCAGCTCACCAGATCCTAAAGCCCCGTACACACGGGACGACGATCGCACGTACGATCGTGTCAAATCGTATGTTGGCTGTTGTATGTAGCATACTGACTGCACTACACGATCGTACGACCAAAGAAAGAAAGTTCAGGTGCATGTAATTAGCATCCAGCCGTTCCTGACTTTGGAGCATGCGTGTTTTGCACAATACAACTTTGTTGTACCAACTGCTCTGTACAAACGATACAACGTCGTATGAGAGCTTGTTGGTACGACCAAGTTTTCTAGTCTGCTCATACAACTCCCTTGTATGACCGTCGTATGTTCGACTGTTCAAATCGCACATACGAATGATCGATATCACATACAACGGTCGTTAGTATGACCTGTTGTATGTGATCGTCGTCCCGTGTGTACGGGGCTTTAGATCCTAAAAGGATCTCTATGCACGTGTCTCCACAAAGGGAAATCAGCTGTTGGTCATCACTCATTGGAACTCAGGCTAAGCATCAACTCCACCTGCTGATGTAGAAATCCCAACAGGATCCAACCTTGAGTGTCTCCACCAGGGTAATTCAGCTTGATTTAGTTACTCGCTGGGATTCATTATTGGACACTGGCTTGAGGTGCTCAGATTTAAGCGCATTGGAGAGATAGAAAAAGGCTCATAGTGCATTAACTTTTTAAAACTCAGTTTTAATAAAAAGTTGCAGTTACAAAAATAGAATAAATCAACAAAATAGCGTGAGCATGATCGCCTGCAGTACGGTCTATGCTCTAAAATGCCACACTGCTAGCTCCATGTGCGTCGCGTTTCTCCTTAATAGGTGTCACTGGGATTGGAGGCTTTGTTTCACTGTTTTTTAAACACTTGGTAATTTTTTATAAGTTTATGAACTTATGCACTTAACTTTGACAGCGCACTTTATTTATTACCCCATAGTAAAAAAATAAATAAATAAAAATTCCATAAAAATATCTCATATTTTGTAGGCGCTATAAATTTTGCGCAAACCAATCAATATATGCTTATTGGGATTTTCTTTATCAAAGATATGTAGCAGAATACATATTGACCTAAATTTATGAAGAAATTAGTTTTTTTTTACATTTTCTTCATTGGATATGTTTTATAGCAGAATGTTAAAAATATTGTTTTTTTTCAAAATTGTCGGTCTTTTTTTGTTTATATTGCAAAAAATAAAAAACGCAGAGGTGATCAAATACCACCAAAAGAAAGCTCTATTTGTGGGGAAAAAAGGACACATTTTATTTGGGTACAGTATCGCACGACTGCGCAGTTGTCAGTTACAGTATCGCAGTATCGTATCACAAAAAACGGCCTGGTCATGGAGGGGGGTAAACCTTCCGGAGCTGAGGTGGTTAAAGGGAGAAAACACACGGAAATGTGTACTACACATATTTTTATTATTTTGCCTTGATATTTGCTATAAGAAGTAACAGTACCTAAAGAATAATTATACCCAAGAACAAAAAGTTAATATATTGCAGCTTACCAGTCCTGAAATATGGAAGCTGCCTGGGAGACAACCATGGCTCCCTCCATAGATACAGTGGAGGAGTGACTGTAGCCACCTAGGGACATGAAGTGTATTTGCAGGATAATGGAGAAACAAGCCGGAAAACAAATACAGCCACCACATCTAAGGACTGGTGTGTTGCAAAATATTACATTTTGGTTCTTTGGTTTAGATACATTAAAAAATTATGGGGGTTTTAGGTTTCCTGGAATTCCCCTTTAATTTTGTTTCTGTAACTGCAACAAAGGAAGGATAAAACATTGGTTGAAAAGTTCATTGCTGTCATCGATGGCCAAACATGTCAAATGTCAGAGAGGAGCTGGGAGATGTGGAAGAAGATAATAGCATATGTGTGTGTTTTGCGGTTGTCTTGCACACATAGCTCACAGGTTACAATAAAGAGGTCTGAAGGTTGGGTGACACTTTCTGGTGCAGCAAAACTACCATTGCTGCTGAGATATGGCTTTAAGCACTGCAAGACGATTACACTCACTGACAGCATGGTCAAAATACTTATCTTTAGCTGCTATCACATCCACAAAGTAGAAAAGATACCACACACACATATTCACTTCCAAGCCTTAACTGGAAGATATGTATCTGTATCATAGGAACAAGGTTAGTGAAGTCAGAAATGTAAAATGAGGAATGCCATTCCAGAGCAAAGTGAGTTTCAGAGGCAAAGCGTGTCTTTTCCTTGAGTGGCTAATTTAGAACGGTGAATTTCATTTAATGTGAACTATCACATATGCTTTAAAGGAGAAGTACAGCCAAAGGTCGTTTGCCTGTACTTCTCCTATGGAGAAGCAGTTAGTTCTGCTCTCCTGTGACCCATTTTTAGCAGATGTCACAGAGCCGATCCAGGCTCTGGAAAGATTGCGACAATGAAGACGGGATTCGCTCACATGCCTGGACTGGCACCCGGCTCAGCCTCTCAGCGAGGTGCTAAGAGCCTGAGCCGGCCGCTCCCAGCCCCTCCACAGCCCAGCGCTTCAGTGAGTGCAGGGGGGAGGCAGAGCAGAGAGCTGGTGACTGACAGGGGGCTGTGAGAGTGATCAACGGTGTTTGATCGCTCGCTTCTCAGTTTTAGAGCCAGCAGGTACAGCTAGGTAAGCATGATTCAGGAAAAAAAAAAAAACCCCATATTTCTCTTTTAGGCTACTTTCACACTGAGCGGCAGCCGCGTTCCAGGTAAAACCCCGCTAGTTTTAGCGGAGTTTTACCAGTGATAGGGCTCCGCTATGCAGACGGGAGCTCCGCGCTTTTAACCCCCCACAAGGGGTTAAAAGTGCCGGCGCTCAGCGCCACCGAGGCGGTGTGCGGCCGCTTCGGAAGCGCTTGCCATTCATTTCAATGGCAGGGGCGGTAGAGGAGCGGTATATTACCGCTCCCCTCACCGCCCCAAAGATGCTGCTTGCAGGACTTTTTTTAACGTCCTGCAAGCGCACCGCCCCAGTGTGAAAGCACTCAGGGCTTTCACATTGGGGTTGATTGGGGGAGATTTTTGAGGCGCTTTACAGACGCTATTTTTAGCTAAATAGCGTCTGTAAAACGCCTCAGTGTGAAAGTAGCCTTAACATCTCACAGTGTATGTAAATCCCAACAATGAACTTTTGCTCCAGTTTAGTCTGTTAAATATACCATTGAAAACATTTTTTTCATCTGTTTGATAATTCAAAAAAAGCTTAATTTTGTTAGAAATTTAGAGCTGTCGTATGCTCTATTAAGCCTGTCTTGGACTTCCAAGTCAATTAATGTTTATTCTTTGGAGATTTAAAGCTGATCTCCAGCTTTTATAGAGGTTTCAGTAGTTCGTTTGAGATGCAGATCTACTTGAACAACAAGTTGTTAGAGCCAGTTCACACCAGAACATGGTGGCAGAAAGGCACATTCCATGTGTGTTTCCTGTTCAAAACGCACTGCCTTTGTGATCTTTGCAGCCAGAATCGGATTTATATCTCAGGAATCTATAGGCAAAAAATTCTGAAGCAGCGTCATCCGCACAAAAAAAAAAAAAAAAAAAAGATAAGATCGACCTTTTTTGTTCTTGATAAAATATTTTCACTCAGAACAAAAATAAAATAAATATTACAAGATAATGTAAGGTTTAGGAGTGTGTTTTGCAGAGAATGCAGGATTCAGGAGTGTGTTGCGCTCAAAATGCAGGGTTCAGGAGTGTGTTATGCAGAGAATGCAGGGTTCAGGAGTGCGTTGTGCTCAGAATGCAGGGTTCAGGAGCGAGTTGCTCTCAGAATGCAGTGTTCAAGAGTGTGTTATGCAGGGAATGCAGGGTTCAGCAGTGTGGTAGGCTCAAAATGCAGGGTTCAGGAGTGCATTGTGCTCAGAATGCAGGGTTCAGGAGTGAGTTGCGCTCAGAATGCAGGGCTCAGGAATGCGTTGCGCTCAGAATGCAGGGCTCAGGAACGGGTTGCGCTCAAAATGCAGGGCTCAGGAGTGTGTTGTGCTCAGAATTCAGGGTTCAGGAGTGCGTTGCACTTAGAATTCAGGGTTCAGGAGTGCGCTACGCTCAGGATGCAGGGTTCAGGAGTGTGTTGTGCTCAGAATACAGGAGTGCGTTACGCTCAGCATGCAGAGTTCAGAAGTGTGTTAGCCCATAGCAGTGTCCTCTGCCCCTTCACATCACCTTCCCCCTCCCCCCACACACACAGTAGTGTCCTCTGCCCTGCCCTTTCCCATATAGCAGCAGTGTCCTACCTGCGTTCACAGAGAGAGAGAGCGGGAGGCGGCACAGTTCCGGACGGAGGGCAGGAATGGGAGCTGGCAGAGTGAAGTTTCATATTAACAAGCTGGTGATTGGTTGCTTAGGATTTAGATAATTTGGCCAGCTCCTCCTCCCACCCTCCGCCCTGCGCTGTGCTGCCTCTTGCTCTCCGCTGTTCACTGATGACAACTGGGGGGGGGGGGGTGGAAGAAGGACCAACAGCCAGAAGCTGTATGGTGGGGTTAAAAGAGAAGTATGGAGTTTAAAAAAAAAATCATACCTAGGTGGATGCAGCATTGGTCCAATGTGTCACCCACTGCCTCTACGAATGATCAAAGACTGCTGTTCGCTCAGTCCTTGTTCTTCAGTGAGCAGAGAGCCAGTGACCTTCAGTCACCATCTCTCTGCTCTGCCCCTCCAGCACTCACTGGAGTAACTGGCTGTGCAGGGAGTGGGAGCGGCTGGCTCAGGTTATTTTATTTACTTCAGGTACTTTATATAGCGCTGTCAATTTACGCAGCGCTTTACATATACATTGTACATGCACATCAATCCCTACCCTCTAGGAGGTTACAATCTGAGGTCCCTAACTCATATTCATACATACTAGGGCCAATTTTGACTGGAACCAATTAACCTCCCAGCATGTCTTTGGATTGTGGGAGGAAACCGGAGTCCCCAGAGGAAACCCAAGCAGGCACAGGGAGAACATGCAAACTCCAGGCAGGTAGTGTCATGGTTCGGATTCGAATCAGTGACCCTTTTACTGCTAGGCGAAAGTGCTACCCACTACACCACACTGAATACTGGTCACAGGAGGGCATAAGTAAGTGTACTCCTGTGACCCACAGGAGAAGTAGGGTCAAAAGGGCTTTACAGAGGGCATGACTGAGTACTTTAAAAAAGAAAATAACCAGGGATAACTGACGAACACGGGTATCAGATCGCTTCCCTCCTCACCGACGGGTGACCGAAGACCCCCCTGATCGCACACCACGCTTGTCACTAATGCAACAATTCCACTCTCAGCTGCTTCAAGCACAAAGATTTTCCAGCTTGCGGGACCACCGTCTAAGTGCTAGCCGCCTGAGAGAGATTGTTACTGGGCTAATTCAAGCAATTAACCCTTTCACTGACACCACCTCTTCTTTTGGACCGAGTAAGAGGAACTCGGGATTTTAGCAATATCAATATGATTTAAGAATAACCACCTGTAACACACGCTGTCACCACAGACAGGGATATTCAGAGGAGTTAATTTAACTGCTTCCACACCGCGCGCAGTATATTTACTGCGGCAGTGTGGATGCGTCCCCCGAATCGCCATAAATAAATGGCGATTTGCGGGGTGGCCGCTAGGGGGCGCGCGCACCCGCCGTATTCTGGAGGAGTGTGCCCGTGGCTCCGGCGGACCCGATGTCCACTGGCGAGCCGCAATGAACGGCCACAGCAAAAAAAAAAGGGGAGCCGCCAATGTAAACACGGCGGTTCCCCGCTCTGTCAATGCGGGCATAGGAAATCTACTGATCCCTGTCACTGGGATCAGTTAGATCTCATATGCCCATAACAGCCCAGCCCCCTCACAGTTAGAACATGCCTAGGGAACACTGTTAACCCCTAGATCTCCCCCTGCAGGTTAACCCCTTCACTGCCAATGGCATTTTACACAGTAATCAGTGGATATTTAAATTTCTGATCGCTGTATAAATGTCATTGGTCCCAAAAAAGTGTCAAAGTGGTCCGACATGTCCGCCCCAATATCGCAGTACTGCTAGAAATCGCCCCCATTTCTAGTAAAAAATAAAAACAAAATAAAAACCCCAGAAATGAATTATCCGTAAACGCAGCCACTTTTGCGCAAACCAATCAATAAACGCTGATTGCAATTTTTTTTTTTACCAAAAATGAGGAAGAATATAAATCGGCCAAAACCGATGACAAAAATTTTTTTTATATTTTTTTTTTTGGATTTATATTTTAGCAAAAAGTAAGAAAAACTGTTTTTTTTTTTTGCAAACTTGTCACTCTATTTTTGTTTATAGTGGTGATCAGAAATAATGCAGAGGTGATCAAATACCACCAAAAGAAAGCTCTATTTGTGGGAAAAAAAGGACGCAAATTTTGTTTGGGTACAACGTCGCACGACTGCGCAATTGTCAGTTAAAGCGACGCAGTGCCGAAACGCAAAAAGTGCTCTGGTCCTAACCTGGGAAATCCTTCCGGGGATGAAGTGGTTAAACAGTAGCACTCTTCAAAGGAACAGATTCGTGATAGCTTGCATTAAGAGCTTTAGGGACAAGACTAACACTTTTCAGAATAAGGTTTAATAATGAAAAGGTCAAATTTGGGTGCAGTAAAATATTTACAGAAAAATGATGTTACAAAGCAATAAGAGACATAATATACAGCAGCAAAGAGATACAGAAAACAAGGTTACTTGCTTTTAAAATGTCCATGATCAATCAGATATTTGATGATGATCTCA
>BLSH010537230.1:657161-674741 GCA_018402905.1 Glandirana rugosa | reverse complement strand
TGCAACTAAAAAATGTAACCACTATGGTTATTTTCAATTCGGGACACTGACTCCCATGAATATGGTACCTCTCAGGCAAGATAAATAAAAGTACTATAGGACCTTAGTTAAGGAAACTTACGCACACGCTCCTACCTGGACACTGGCCCATTTGTGTGGTCACCTGAAGCCCACGGTATAAAGGAAAAGCCTTCCTAGGTTCCTGGGGTATCCTCACACACTGCCCTGGTCTGGTCCTCTCGTGCTTAAGAAGGTAGAGGTGACATATACAAGTCCGAACTTATATAGGTTGTAGACCATTCCGAACTAAAAATGGTAGATGCCTAAGTGGTCGGAGGTCAAATTTATGCAGAGTTACCAGATGTTGGATATATTCAAGCCTGAACATATACAGTGGAGATGGAAGAATTCGTGCTCTCCTGGTCTGGTCCCGTCACACACTCCTATGGGGTCCTTGGATCCTTCCGAAAAGGAAATATGGCACCCGAAGTCCACTGGTGTGTTTACCCGGTCACAGGTCCATCCTCGCACACGCATTCAAAGGAATTGATTCCAGGATATCATGAAAATAAATAGAACGGACTCTCCATGGTATAAGTACCCTCAGTCACAGGGCTTAACTTTTATTGGTATCACCAATGTAAAAAATCAACGTACAAAAATGAGATAAAATACACAAGCTTGTGAAATAATAAAATAAAGGGTAACGCAGCAAATTGGGGTCAGCAGTGTCTGACGCATTTTGTCTTAATAGACGTCGCCCAGGGGCGTCTCTACCTAGCACCACTTTCTATTTTTATTTGCTTTTTACAATTTAGTTTGGTTGTAGTGTGGCAGCTTTTCTTCACTTTTGTTGATCTTACCTAGCGCAGTTGTCCTCTCCATTCCACTCCTATGACTTTTAATTTTCACTGAAGCGACTGGAACTCCGCTTTAACATCTTCTAGAAGTTAAGCGTATGTTTACATTTAATAAATACAAAATGGTGAAGCACTCCACTTATCTAACAATACAATTACAATCCATCATACAATAAAAAAATAAAAATCTATAAACTATTAAAATGCTACTTTCATATGGTGTATACAAAATTCATAAAGAAGCCACATAACGTGTATCAGTGTATTTTCTTCTTATGTTATTTCTTTACAAAGTATAAAATAGCGTTTTAATAGTTTATATATTATTCTTTATATACTTTTTTTAAAATTTATTTTATTAATAGATTGTAATGGATTTGTTGGACAAGTGGAGCACTTTACTATTTTGTATTTATTATATGTAATTTGATGTAGTGTGACTATTATACTATCACATATTAGTGATAGCAGCCCCTTAACATTTTCACAGTAGGAGATTGAGAGTTGCGCAGGGATATCTTTTTATATTGTATTTTTACATTATATTTATACATAGTAGATGCAAACCATAAATTCATCAGTCAGGGCTGACAGCCCAGCAATGCAATTTCAATCTTGTTTTTCTTGTTACAGGGGATCGTGCTAATACAGTTGCACTTACTTTGTTTTGCCAGGGGTTTTTTATTAAAATTAGCCAATAAAATATCAAATACTTTATGTTTTAGTTAATGGATTGAATGTCACTTTTACTACTTTATAAACTGTACCACCCTGCAGTTAGTATTTTCATCTATTGTTCCCTTCACATGTGAGATGTGACATTACTTTATTCTTTCCAGCCTGTATTTGACCTACAGTCTTCACATTCGGTGATCTGTATTCTGCACATTACCTGACCTATTCTTCATATGCTCACCATGTTTCTTGATCTGTACTCTGTGTTTTCTTTTATTTGTCCTCATAAAATACACTCTCCCATACTACTAAAATTCTACAGCTTAAAATTTCTCATATTGCCACTTAAACAAGGTGCACTAAAGCTGATTTGTTAATATTGAAGAAAAGAACAGAAGTGGAGTTGTTGTCTGTAGTCACCAATCAGGTTTTACCCTTCATTCTGTGGGAAAATGAAACAAGAATTCTAAATAGTCACTATGGCCAGAAACCTCACTTTTGTGCTCATCTTCTGTTCTCCACACTGTCCATCAAGAAGATAACACCTGTACTGCCTACATTCTGCCACCTCTACACCCAGACTGCTATCATCTGTTCTGACTGCATTCCTCCCACAGTACACATGACTTATATTCTGCATTGTCCCTATTCTGCCACCTTTACACCCCGCCAGCTATTACCTGTACTGCCTACATTCTGCCAACTGTATCATTAACCAGCTGCCACCTATGCTCCCTGCCTGCCTTCTTCCATCTATATACCTGACCAGCTATTCATTCTATTGCCTGCATTCTGCCACCTGTACATCCCACCACCTGTCATTTGTACTGCCTGCAATCTGCCACCTTTACACCCCACCACCTGTCATCTGTACTGCCTGCAATCTGCCACCTTTACACCCCGCCAGGTGTCTCCTGTACTACACTATTACATTCCCGCCCCCCATATACACCCGACCAGCTGCCTTCTGTACTGCCTACAATCTTCCACATGTACATGCCACCAGCTGTGTCCTGTACTGCCTACACTATCCCCCATGTACACCCAACTAGCTGTCTTCTGTACTGCCTACAATCTCCCACATGTACTCCCCACCATACATACTTTCACCTGTACACCCCATCAGCTGTCTCCTGTATTGCCTACAATCTTCCACATGTACACCCTACTACCTGTACTTTCTACACTTTGCCACTTGTACTGTATACCTGTGAACAGCGGTTACCTGTGCTGCCCACATTCTGCCACCTGTACACTGTACCTACTGTCACCTGTTCTGCCTATCATATGCCACCTGTACACCCCACTAGCTGTGCCCTGTACTGTCTACAATCTGCCACCTGTACATTCCACCAGCTATCACCTGTACTGCCCCATGCACATCCCATCATTTGTCGCCTGTGCTGCCTACATTCTGCTATCTGTACACCTGATCAGCTATCAGCTGAACTGTCTACATTCTGCAACCTGTACACTCAGCTTGCTAATACCTGTACAGCTTACATGCTGCCACCTGTAGACCCTACTACCTATCACCTGTACTGCCTACAATCTTCCACTTATACACCCATCCAGCTGTTACCACCTATACACCTAGGAAGCTTTAACCTGTACTGTATACTTTCTGCTACCTGCAAACTTAAAGTGGTTATAAAGGCTATTTTTTCCCTAATAAAAAAAAAAGCTATACTTCCCTGCTCTGTGCAATGATATTGCACAAAGCAGTCTTTTACCTCCTCTGGAGTCCCCTGCTGGCACTCTATGCGAGTGCCCCCATAGCAAGCCGGCTGCTATGGAGCACTCCTGCTGCTGTCTCTGTGTCCTGTGAGAAGAGGAAGAGGGAAAGGCGCCGCTGTAAATGGGCACAGCGATGGATCGAGAGAGGACTCAGGTAAGTGTTTAGGGAGGGGAGTGGAAGGCCCATACAACTACTGGGACGTTTTTTTTTACCTTAATGCAGGGAATGCAATAAAGTAAAACGTGTTTTGACTTTAGAACCACTTTAACCACTTGCCACTCACCTCGAGTAGATAAACGGTTGCGCAAATCGCCGTCTATAAATCGTGCACGCTGCGTGAGTGTGGCTGGGGTCGGGCAGACTCGATGTCTGCCGGCGACCCACGATCGCCTAATACAGAGGCAGAACGGGGAACCACCAATGTAAACACGGCGGTTCCCTGTTCTGTCAAGGGACATGACACTGATCTACTGATCCCTGTAATCGGGATCAGTTAGATTTGCCATGCCCCTACCAGCCCAGCCCCCACACAGATAGAACACAGTGACCGAACACATTTAACCCCTTGATTGCCCCCTACAGTTTAATCCCTTCCCTGCCAGTGACATTTACACAGTAATCAGTGGTTATTTTTAGCTCTGATCTATGTATATGTATACTCTAATGTATAAATGTCATTGGTCCCAAAAAATTGTCAAAAGTGTCCGTCATGTCCGCCGCAATATCACAGTCCCGCTAAAAATCGCAGATCACCGCCATTACCAGTAAAAAAATAAAAATAAAAACGCCATAAATCAATTCTCATAGTTTGTAGATGCGATAACTTTTGTGCAAATCAATCAATAAACGCTTTTTGCGATTTTTATTTACCTAAAATATGTAGAAGAATCAATTTTGGCCCAAACTGATGAATAATTTTGTTTTTTTATATTTTTTTGTTGGGTATTAATTATTACAAATAGTAAAAAATATAGTTTTTAGTTTTCAAAATTATCGCTGTTATTTTGTTTATAGCTCAAAAAATAAAAAACTCAGAGGTGAATAAATACCACCAAAAGAAAGCTCTATTTGTGGGAAAAAAAGGATGTCAATTTTGTTTGGGTACAACGTCGCATGACCACGCAATTGTCAGTTAAAACGACGCAGTGCCGAATCACAAAAAGTGCTCTGGTCAGGAAGGGGACAAATCCTTCAGAGGCTGAAGTGGTTAAGCAGCTGTCGTCTGTACTACCTACATTCCACCACCTGAAAACTTCACCAACTGTCACCTATACTTTTCGGCCTTTTAATACTACATATCGTCTTCTGCGCCTTTTATCTTATGAATTCTGTATTATGTTGCTATCTTTTTCTGAGCTAAGACATGACATTCTGACATGCAGTCTATTTTATATCTCTAAGTTGTCACCAACACATATAAAATATTTAAGAGAGGCATTTAATTTACCATACATAAGCACAGTCTTCACAGGGTACCATTACATACCTCCCAACTTTCTGAACTGGGCATGAGGGACATATTGAGGGACAGGTGTGTGCAAAGGGCACACACCTGTCACACTCCTAATTATGCAGACCAAGAAGAATGAATGCTCCAAAAACATGATTGGATAAACTCACAAGTGCTTTTTTGCCTCTACCCCTCATTTATAATGTTTTTTTTTTCAAAATAATAAATGCAATGTTGGATGCAGTATAACATTTTCAGTAAATAGTACCTTTGCATAGCAGTTGATACATAAGCCTAAAAAAAAGAGGAATAGCTGAGGAGGAATGAGTCCTCCAAATGAGTTACATTGGTAGCTATGCCATTGATGACCTCCCTCCACTTGCATGGATGTGTATGGCTTCAATATTTCACAGTCACAGACCCAGAACAATTCTGCGAATGAAAGAAAAAAAAACACAGGAAGGGACAAGCTACACATTGACAATGAGAGGTTTTTGACTGTTCATGCAACGACTGTTGCCTGTTCATTCAAAGGCTTAAAGTTCGCATTGCAGTAAAACAACATTTAATTTCAGTGATTTTTTTTTTAGCAGCAATGTAGATCAAAATACAAGTTTAGCTATGGACTGATCCACTGTGGAATGACAGTTTCATCTTCACTGTTGGTGGCCCTGAGCTTTTTTCTGGACACAAAAGTACAGCTGCTTGGTATTCTAGGTCAGGGTTCTCCAAACAGTCTAAACAAAGGGCCAGTTTACTATCCTTCAGCCTTTAAAAGAGAAGCATGGGATTCTTTTTTTCCCCATTTATACTTACCTAGGTAGATGCTGCATCTGTCCCCCGGCGTCTCTGCATTGAAAACTGAGCTATCGAACATCGCCGATGGCTCGGTTTTCACAGCTCCGTGAGCAGAGAGCTGCTGACTGTCAGTGACAGCTCTTTGCTCATCTCCCTCTGCACCGACTGGAGTGCTGAGTTGTGGAGAGGTGGAGCGGGCCACCTCAGGCTCTCAGAGGCACGCTGAGAGGCTGAGACGGGTGTCAGTCCAGGCACCTGGCGGATCCAGACTCTGTGGTCGGGATGACGCAGTGCCTGGATGGAATTCAGTCCGCTCTCTGCTGAAAATGGGTCACAGGAGTGCAAAATGAATTGCACTCCTGTGATCTATAGGATAAGCCCAGCCAAACGAGCTTTGGCTGGACTTCTCTTTTAACCACTTAGGGACTGCCCGCCGTCATTATACGTCAGCTGTTTGCTGCCATGGTATTTTTTTAAACAGGGGGTGGTCCGCTTTCAGATAACAGAGATCACTTTTATCAGCGGCGGGAGAGGGCCCCCCGCCTTCCCCGGTGGTCTCCGCCACTTACCAGAGCCATCAGTAGCGGTGGAGACAATCAGGTTCTTTCTCCTGTGAGGCATGGAGTTTAGTGAGGGAAAGATGGCCCCCACTCGGCTCCATACCATTGGATTACGGAAGCGACGTCAAACGTCACTTCTGCCCAATGGTCTTAAAGGGGAAATTTTTTTCTATGCATTTAAGTGTAAATGTGAGATTTGAAGTCTTTTTGACCCCAGATCTCACATTAAAGAGCTCCTGTCATGTTTTTTTTCTATTACAAGGGATGTTTTCATTCCTTGTAATAGGAATAAAAGTGACCCAAAATTTTAAATGTACAGTGTAAAAATGAAAAATAAAATAATTAAGAAAAAAAAATTAAAGCGTTCCGTCCCGCCGAGCCCGCACGCAGAAGCGAACGCATACGTAAGTCGCACCCACAAAATGGTTTTCAAACCACATATGTGAGGTATCACCGCGATCGGTAAAGTGAAAGCAATAATTCTACCACTAGACCTCCTCTAACTGGTAACCTGTACAAATTTTTAAACGTCGCCGATGAAGATTTTTAAGCGCCAAAGTTTGACTCCATTCCACGAGTGGGCGCAATATTGAAGCATGACATGATGGGTATTCGTTTACTCGACGTAACATTATCTTTCACAATATAGAAAAAAATTGGGCTAACTTTACTGTTGTCTTATTTTTAAATTCAAAAAAGTGTTGCGCTTGTAAGGCCACTGTGCAAATACGGTGTGACATAAAGTATTGCAACGACCGCCATTTTATTCTCTAGGGTGTCTGAGAAAAAAATATATAATGTTTGGGGATTCTAAGTCATTTTCTAGCAAAATAAAATGATTTTAACAGATCTCAAAAAGAGGCTCGGTCCTTAAGTGGTTAAAGAGGGACTGTGGCCATTGGGAGTTGAAAGAGCCCTGGCGTCGGTAACCATGCCCCATCACTGGTATCAGTTGGTGGAATAGTGCCCCAAGGGCAAGATAATGGCAAGCAAAGGGCTGCATCTGGCCCCCGGGCAGCAGTTTGGAGACCATTGTTCTAGGTGATATGAAATCACAAGCTGTATTTCCCCAAAATATTTTTGTGGGGAAACTCAGATCCAACTCCAGCTATGTACAACAGAGCCATGAAGGATTAATAAATAGTGTATGTTTTTTGTTTAAGAGAGTAGATTGTGTTTGTTACTGCATTGAGGTCATGGCATGCCCTCAGTCTAGATGCAAATGCTGCTTAGTGAACCCTCTACAATCTACATACTGATTCAGAGAGTAAATCCAGTTGGTGACCTGGACAGGAAATCATATGTAATCATTTAGGGAGCAATGAGACATAGATTATACATTCCCAACTACTGCTCTTATTGTGCCTGTTAATTTCTAACCAGAGTGTAGAAATGGAAACCGCAGTTACACTCATTTTATAATATATGACTGCAGCTGTGCTTCAATGTGAACCTACCACAAATATATAATGTGGGCTTAGCCATTTTCATGTTGCTTTACCCCAGTGGTTCTCAACTCCGGTCCTCGGGCCCCCCCAACAGGCCAGATTTTAAGTATTACCTTGGGGAGATGCAGACTAGAATACTGCAATCACTGAGCAGCAAATGATATCACCTGTGATGTATTTCAGTTATCCTGCAAACCTGGCCTGTTGGGGGGGCCCGAGGACCGGAGTTGAGAACCACTGCTTTACCCCAACATGTCATTTATTATTTAACGGAGTATCATTTTTCATAACAAACAGCCTGATGTATCTAAATGCTGGGTCTTCATTCTAACTCTTTCAGTAGATAAGGCTGCTGCAGACACACATAGGAGTGAGATGCATACACAGGCCCTTGAAAATTCACATCTGCTCTCCAACCTAAATCATCTGAGACCGTTGCAGTAATCTATACTGTTATTACTCTTAAAGAAGACCTAAACTGATTTCCCATGCAGATAGTCTGGGTAACTAAGATGTAGAAACTGACTCCCCTTCCGAAGGAAGAATCTGGTGTGGACAAAAGTGTCGGAGGGTCAAGAACTGGTGAACACAGCATGCAGAACTGCTAATGAAATTGTTACCCATTTTCTTATTAGTAGAGAATGATAGCTAAACCAGGAAATCATTTTTGAGCTTTCAGTTAAACGCTAAATTACTGCCTTTAATTTCCCCAGGGAAGGAAGCGTGGAAGAAATAACTCCCCGGGGTGAGAAGCTACAAAAAGTGATTACAAAGTAAACTAGATTAATGATGGAAACACCAGACAAGCATCCCCCAAAATAGGTTTATTAAGACAGCCTGAACACTAGTATAAAGAGTCCAAAATGCAAAACAATATTCATTAAAAAGCTGTAAGCTGCAGTCCTAAATTTTATACAATTCCTATTATCATCCAGCTGAAATTTCAAAATAGGCCGACCATTTAGAAGAGAGAAGTCAAAAAGTAAGATTTAGTGCAACAGAAATTGTATGGCTCTTTGCACTTTGTTTATTCATTTGTATATGTTATGCATGTTTCTGGCACTTGAGTTAGATGTTTAAAGGAAAACTTTAAGCTCCATAAATCCACTTAGGTGAAAGAGTTAGCTAATAGCTGATGACACAAGCTGCCAACAAATAGCTTTCAATTTCAGAGTCTTCACTTCCTGGTAAAGTTGGTAGGACATGCCCATCTAAGACATGGTATCTGTATCCTAGGCAGACCTAGGCATTGTCAAGAGCAGGGCAGTCATTTGTATTTGCCAAGTTAACTTTACAATGTTTCCTGGGCTAGCAAGGCTCTGGCCAACACTGGTAGAACAGAAAATGGATTGGGGAAGTTTCATACATTTAATACAAGGTGCACCCATGGAACAACATTTCCACAACACTATGGATTTTCTAAAGAGAAAACATAGCAGAATCGGTTTCCTTTCAGACTCTCTGTGTCTGACTGAAACTTTATTACAGACCTGTCTGAAGAAGGGATCAGTATATAGGATGAGTCACAATGATAAGCCATTCACTTGGGTGTGTAAATTTCAGCTTGAGCTATCTAAACAACAGACATTTTTCTAGCTGCTAAGAAGTGTCTGTAAAACATTTAAAAGAACCGGAATGCTACAACTGCTAGTTGCATATGAAAATACAAAAAAGTCAAATGCAGCATTTCATGTTCTCCTGAGGTTACAGCCGATCACCAGAGATTCCAACAGTAGGCTGGTGAGCAGGCCACTCAGATTTTGAGACGTGAGAATGTCTTTGTACTGTATTGGGATGAATGAGCAACTTTTCTCCCCTCTACAATCAGCGCATTCTAGTGGAGCCTGAGAGGCCATTTCACTGTGAGGTTTTCTTAGTAAGGTTATAGTAATATCTTGACGATATTCTGGAATTAAAGTGGATTTTCACCCCCAAATTTTTTATCACATTGCCTTGCATCTGACAAGTCTCCAACCAAATAAGAAAGGCGAGAAATGGTTACATGATACCTCTGTAATCTGTATATTCATGAGGTTTTTGGAAATGAATTGGAAATGCAGCTCACAGCCTTTTATATCTGAAAAAAACTTTGTGCAAGTTGAGGTATATTTGGACATCTGGAGAGCAGTTTTTCGTCAGTCTGAAGCCAGAGTGTAAACCGTTTGAAGAACAGGATAAGGAACTTAATGCCAACTCACTCTAAGCCCTCTTGACTGTTCTATCTCCATCCAGCTACTTATTGTACCTCCATATCATGGTGGTGGTCCCACCTGTAATAACGTAGAAGCCATTGAGAGAAACGATTGAAAGCTTCAGGGGGCCCTCTTCTCTGCAATGGAACACGTTCAGCGGGAAGGTTGATATGTACACCTTATTGGTATATCTGACCTTTAGAATAGTAGCAGGGTCACTTAAAAGCCTAATGCACACTAGCAGTTTTTGTTCCTTTAACCCAGCGGGCTGAATGAAAAAAAATCTGAACAGCTCAGGAGGAGCATCTGTAATAACTATCTGATGTAGTACAGCGACTTCACCAGCTGAGCTATTGTGTTCTGACAGCTCTGACAGGGGGGCGGCCACCCCGCCAGACCACATCTGATCAGATGCTGATCAGCAGACCTTTTTCGGTCATGCCCCTTTTGACAGAAGCCATAGGACTGGCTGCCATACATACGTGCTGAATGCGTTTCTAGTAAACTGGGCCATATCACCCGATGTTTGGCCCATGTGTATGGGGCTTAAGGGTGTCAAATGTCTTTGGTGTTTGAGGAATTACACAGTCCTAACAACTGCACTGAAGAACAAAAAAAGGTTAATTAACAGCTTGGTGGAAAAAAAAATCGAAAATTACATCAAAGGGACTTTGATGAATTTAACCCAGTCCATCCTGCTTTAAGCTGGATGACCAGCCACCCAGATAAAGTCACGATAAAGGCTCTTCCAAAAGGATGCATGGGGGTGAAACTGCTTACAGTGAACACAGATCCAGAATGCTGAGCAGCAAATAGCCTGAATGGGCTGCACAAAACTGGCCAAAGGCAATGGTTGCTTTACATTCTGCCATTAACCACCATTTTCCTAGCTCTGCAGCACAATATATTTTCATTTCCCCTTATGCTGCATCAGAGGGAAAAAAAATCAATATTTAAGACAATTGACCTTTCCTGGTGGAGACTTTCTTAGAAGCCACTGAAGGGAAAAAAAGAGGAATGATATTTATAGAGGTGTGATACAGCTAAATAGAGATCTGTGCTCAGCTCCCATTAAAGTTAATGGGAATGAGGTCAGCAGATAAAAAGATCCCTGGAATTCTTCAAGATTGTTCTGCCAACCTTGAAAAACAAACCACACACAAACCACACTTGTCTTTTTAACAATTTCAACCCCGGAAGGATTTCCCACTGTAGGACCAGAGCACTTTTTGCGATGTGGCATTGCGTCGCTTTAACTGACAATTGCACGGTCGTGCAACATTGTACCCAAACAAAATTTGTGTCCTTTTTTTCCCACAAATAGAGCTTTCTTTTGGTGTATTTGATCACCTCTGCGTCATTTCTGATCACCGCTATAAACAAAAAAGAGCGACAAATTTGCAAAAATAAAACAATATTTCTTACTTTTTGCTAAAATAAAAATAAAAAAATATATAAAAAAAAATGTATTGATCGGTTTTGGCCGATTTATATTATTCCTTATATTTTTGGTAAAAAAAAAAAAATCGCAATTGGCCTTTATTGATTGGTTTGCGCAAAAGTTGCCGCGTTTCCCAACCGTGAGAATGAATTTCTGGTGTTTTTTACTTTTTTTTTTACTGGTAATGGCGGCAATCTGCAATTTTTATCGGGACTTTGATATTGGGGCGGACATGTTTTATATTTTTGACACTTTTTTTGACCAATGACATTTATACAGCGATCAGAAATTTAAATATCCACTGATTACTGTATAAATGTCATTGGCAGCGAAGGGGTTAACCTGCATGGGGAGATCTAGGGGTTAACTGTGTTCCCTAGGCGTGCTCTAACTGTGAGGGGGCTGGGCTACCATGGCCATAAGAGATCTAACTGATCCCAGTGACAGGGATCAGTAGATCTCTTACATGCCCACTGACAGAGCGGGGAACCTCCTTGTTTACATCGGCGGTTCCCCGTTCTTTCCCTCTGGCAGGTCATCGCAGCTCACCGACAGACATCGGGTCCGCCCGAGCCGCAAGCACACTGCTGCTGGGTATGCTGCCTCCAGTGGTACCTCCCTGCTCAGGGAGTAAGGGTATATCTGATTTAGGTCTGGATTGGCGCTCCCCTCGTTTGTTAAATAAATGAAAGTGAAAACAGAATTTGTATATATAAAAAATTAATGTAAAAAACTGAATGTAAAAAATTCATGTGCTAGTATGCTTAATGTTGTAGTATGCTTGATATAAGGTGAATGTTGCAAGATGCTGTAGGTGAGTACAGCTAAAATCAGGTTCCTAGGTGGTTGGGGCTTCCCGAGGATGTGTATCCAGACGTGGTTGGTTCCTTTCACAGGTGCATCCACAATCCTGTGGCAAATGGTGGTCTCCTGTTGCGTTGTATATTTCAGGGTGTTGGTTAGTCAAAGGGTCCTCCGCGGTATATGCGATTCACATTCAGGGAAGGAATGGGAACAACTCCATAGTGTAATTCAATTATGAATGAGGTTTATTTTTTAAAAAGTCATAAAAACATGCAAACGTTTGTTCAGATAATGCAAAAACACTGGAAACAGAGTAAAAAAAAAATAAAAAAAAAGTCACTCCTCAACAGCCTGATGTCCAAGACACTTCTCCGCTTTGTGTGGGGTGAACACCCCTCCGGTTGATGAAGGCAAGCTTGAACTTCCTCAGTGCGGCTTGTGCGTTCCAATCTGCGGACCGGAAGTGTCTGGATGTGACCGGAAGTGACGCTGTGTGTAAGCTGGTGTCAACTGACGCGTTTCGTCCAATGGACTTCTTCTGAGGTGTCCACAAAGCGGAGAAGTGTCTTGGGCCTCAGGCTGTTGAGGAGTGACTGTTTTTTTTACTTTTTTTGACTTTGTTTGCAGTGTTTTTGCATTATCTGAACAAACATTTGCATGTTTTTATGACTTTTTTTATAAATAAACCTCATTCATAATTGAATTACACTATGGAGTTGTTCCCATTCCTTCCCTGAATGTGAATCGCATATACCGCGGAGGACCCTTTGACTAACCAACACCCTGAAATATACAACGCAAAAGGAGACCACCATTTGCCACAGGATTGTGGATGCACCTGTGAAAGGAACCAACCACGTCTGGATACACATCCTCGGGAAGCCCCAACCACCTAGGAACCTGGATTAAACCAAACGGAGAACAAGGAGAAATCAACCATCATTCCAAGGATCCCTGTTACACCCGCCTGGGACAGGCGCCTCTGCGTTTTACCCCTGTGTGGGTTGGCGCTGTCCGGTAAGCAGGGTGGAAGTTGGGGAGCACGTGTGCCGCACAAAAGGATTTAATGTTGAACTGCTTTTTATGGACATTTTAACCACACTTTTAAGGAAGCAGGATTGGTCATATATTACATTTATAACAGTATATAAATATTTAATAGGAGAACTGGGGATCGAGTGTACCTAGGTAGCACGAATAGGTTGAACTTGCAGATTGCCACCAGAATACATCATTACTGAATTAAGAAGGGGTACATATACTTTTGGGAGAACCAGAGATATATCTACCAGAGTGATACTAGCACATTAAGTGATACTAGCATATTTGTCATACCCAAGGAACACTTGGAGTGGTCTTTAATTATTAGTTGCACAAGCACTTTCTTACCAGACTCTACCTCGAGTAAATTATATTTTTATACTATCACATCATCACATTTCCCGTTTTATTGTTATAAAAAGGATTTTATCTAATTTACAGATTTATCACCTGTTTTATATATTCACTTGATTTTAGCTGTACTCACCTACAGCATCTTGCAACATTCACCTTATATCAAGCATACTAGCACATTAACCACCTCCTATCCGCGCTATAGCTGAATGACGGCTACAGCGCGGCTCTAAAATGACGTCCTCCCATTCGGCTCGTGCTGGGCGCGCTCCCGCGGGCGCGAGCGGCATGTGCACGTGCCGCCGCACGCTGCGGGAGCGTGCCCGCGGGTCGGGCGGACCCGATGTCCGCCGGAGACCCGCGATCTCCTTTCAGTGAGGAGGAACGGGGAACCGCCGATGTAAACACGGCAGTTCCCCGTTCTGTGAGGGGGGCGTGCCAGATCTACTGATCCCTGTCACTGGGATCAGTTAGATCTGTCATGTCCCTGCCAACCCCGCCCCCCCCCCACAGTTAGAAAATACCCAGGGAACATAGTTAACCCCTTCACTGCCAATGACATTTATGCAGTAATCAGTGGATATTTAAATTTCTGATCGCTGTATAAATGTCATTGGTCCCAAAAAAGTGTCAAAAACGTCCGACATGTCCGCCCCGATAAAAATTGCAGATCGCTGCCATTACCAGTAAAAAAAAAAAAATAATAATAAAAACGCCATAAATCAATGTCCATAGTTTGTAGGCGCTATAACTTTTGCGCAACCCAATCAATAAACGCAGATTGCGATTTTTTTAACCAAAAATATGTACAAGAATATATATCACCCAAAACTGATGAATAAATTAGTTTTTTTATTTTTTATTTTTGGATTTGTATTTTAGCAAAAAGTAAAAAATATTGTTTTTTTTTCAAAATTGTTGCTCTTTTTTTGTTTATAGCGGCGATCAGAAATGACGCATAGGCGATCAAATACCACCAAAAGAAAGCTCTATTTGTGGGAAAAAAAGGACGCCAATTTTGTTTGGGTACAACGTCGCACGACCGCGCAATTGTCATTCAAAGAGCGACATCGCTGAAAACTGAAAATTGGTCTGGGCAGAAGGGGGGTTTAAGTGCCCAGTAAGGAAGTGGTTAAGCATACTAGCACATTCATTTTTTACATGATTTTTTTTACATTAATTTTTTATATATACTAATTCTGTTTTCACTTTCATTTATTTAACAAACGAGGGGAGCGCCAATCCAGACCTAAATCAGAACTTGTATAAGTAGACTAGAATTTCTGACACACTCAGCAGCCAAAGAATACCCAATCGTGTGCAAACAAATTTGCTTGCACATGATTGGATGAACAAAGTCAGCAGGTCTTCACCCTATTCACTCTAGAGAAAATTCCCTTGCAAAGTGAAGTTTTTTTTCTCTTAGGAAATCAATCCCTGTGTCATTGGATGAACTGTCATTTAGCCCAGAAGACCATTGCAAAACCAAAAACTTTCACAACCTTTTCATTTTGCCAGTTTTTTTATTCAAAAAAGAAAAGCATAGTGTGTGTGTGTGTGTGTGTGTGTGTGTAGGGGGTCTGCTTTCTTTATCCTTCCCAGATAGTGTACACAAAAACCTTTATGCCAAAACAACGTGCTTACAGTAGTGATGGGGTTGGATATGTAATTGCTGGGTTTTTTTTTGTGTAGTAATAGTGAATTAGGTTGTGTCAATCTTTCAGTTAAATATGTACACATCCTGTTTTCAGGCTATTTCATACTTTAATTCATAGCTTTCTGTATTTTTTTTAACTTTGTAGCAGTTGACTGCTGACACCGAAACAACGATGCTAATCAAGCAGGTCATAAATAGGTTTGAAAGCCCTGTCTGCATAGTTGTTTCAGATCAGTGATGCAGTTGTGAAGCCAGAAGGGCAGCATTACAACTGGGTAACTAGCATTTTCAGGAAGGGTCAGCAATGGAAGACCCCGTGTTTCCTTTGTGAAACGTTTAGCCAAAGCTTATATCAAAAACAAAATTGCAACTCATGTTTATACAAAAAATTATTTGGATAATTGTGTGCTTCAGTGGATGCCAATGTATCAGCTTTACACCTTTGCACAACTGAAGCACATATTAGCTCTGTACATGCTTAACTCCTTCCCATGTAGGCATATATGCTGCCTCTCAGCAGGTGGGCTTTTCACATAGCGGCCACATATATGCATATCAAAAGATAAACAGAGGTGTGCCAAGAGCGCACGCCCTGCGCGTTCCTGGCACAGTTACCAGCTGCTAATGGAAAGCTCCTGATATCTACTTGCGATCAGGAGCTTTCTGATCATGTGACTGCTGTAACAGCCAATCATGGTGGTCACGTGATCAGAAATCCCGCCTCCCGGTATCTGAAATCCCTTAAAGGGCCAGGAGATGCCAGCGCCAAGGGGTTAAACTTTTATACATCATTCACGTTGGAATCACAGAGAAAGGTGGGACTTAGAATGAAGGAATCAATTACTCTCACCTGTCCCTTTTTATCCAGGTCATGTCCTAAATAAGGACAGGCACTTAAATGAATTGGTCTTGTCTTTAGGAACAATTTTAGCAGATTAAAAGCAGACCAATTGTCCTTTTTAGGAATTTTGTAGTAGGTGAGAATTGTCCCCAGGTTCCATGCAGATCACTGTGTCACCATCATGTAATATCACATACAGGTGGATTTCACAACTTTCACTGTATCTAATCAACAAGGGCATCACGTGTATAATGTTTGAAAGAAAAAATGTATTGTTGATATATAGCAACCACGGTCTAGTTTCCTTGCCCAAAATTGGAAAATGAAAAGGTAGAAGAAGGTAAGTCATTGATATGGACAATGCCAATAGTCTGTCTTTCAGTTCTGTACCTAAGGACCAATGTGTTCTACACAGATGAAGTTGAAGACCTATTTTGAAGCCTTTAGTCCAACTAAAAGTGTCATCCCTTGGGAAGCTCATAGATACTGCTAAACACTAGGGTGCAGTTCAATCTGTGTTACAGTGTGTCACATCTCCACTTATCATCATATTTTGATTCTCTGCTTTATCAGCTACGCTTGAAATTTGATCATCCCATATGCAAGAGTAAAGTTGGGACATCCTCCACCGTATCAAATGACTCAGATTACCGAAATTACATTGCCTTTCTTTGAAATAGATGTCACATATTTACCCATACCTCTGTCCATTAGGCTCTCGAGTAGAGAGGCAGTGAAACACAATATTGGAACCAAAGATTTTCGATGTGAGGGATATACTACAGGCATAGGTTTAAAAAAAAAAAAAAAAATGAACGCAGTTCTCATTACATACTCATATATTTCTTCAAAACTCTCCTACACAGGTAATACACTTTATTTTGTAAAGTTGACCATTTTCCTTTGCCACCTCCCAGTACTACATTTTCTGGAAAAATAGAGTTGGATTTTAAAGAACTCCATATTAAGTGCGCCTGTAAGCCTTTTTAACCACTTCCTTACTGGGCACTTAAACCCCCCTCCTGCCCGGACCAATTTTCAGTTTTCAGCGACGTCGCTCTTTGAATGACAATTGCGCGGTCGTGCAACATTGTACCCAAACAAAATTGGCGTCCTTTTTTTCCTACAAATAGAGCTTTCTTTTGGTGGTATTTGATCGCCTCTGCGTCATTTCTGATCACCGCTATAAACAAAAAAAGCAACAATTTTGAAAAAAAAAACAATATTTTTTACTTTTTGCTATAATAAATATCCAAAAATAAAAAATAAAAAAACTAATTTATCCATCAGTTTTGGCCGATATCTCTTCTTGTACATATTTTTGGTTAAAAAAATCGCAATCGGCGTTTATTGATTGGGTTGCGCAAAAGTTATAGCGCCCACAAACTATGGACATTGATTTATGGCGTTTTTATTATTTTTATTTTTTTTACTGGTAATGGCGTTGGGTTAGTTATTTGCGGCTAACGCTAAAAAAATTGGTTTTTATACATGTTCTTCTCTATAGCCGGTTTTGACTACCTATTTAATCAAAAAAATAAAAAATAAAAACCTATAAATAATATCGTTTTTCATTTTTTATAACAAAAAAAAAAGTTTTAACAACGAAAAAAACAAATATCGCCACTAGTCTTTACTGCGTCTCCGCTAGTTTATGGTGGTTTTCTTTCGAGATAAACACCCTTTTTTTCCTGCGGTTAAAACAAACCCATGTTACAACG
>BLSH010537230.1:641586-657048 GCA_018402905.1 Glandirana rugosa | reverse complement strand
ATATTTGTCCTAACCCTTCCGTGTGTCTTCCCCTAAAATACCGACCATTGGTATTGAAACATCATAGATGATACTCTATCTGGAAATTGGTGGAGGATAGGCGCGATATCGGCCTACTGCCGATGTAGCGCCTAGATTTTACGGCCCTCCTGCAGATAACTGCAGGAGGGTAAGCCGAGCACGACCCGCGCGAGGGCGCCCACGCTCGCCGTGCACGTGCACGGCGACGTGCGACGCCCTCGCACGGGCGCCCAGCCCGCCTGGGCTACAGGCGGCCTCTGGGCGTTAGAGGAATGTCTCTCCTCCTTGCCCCTTGGCGGCTTCATTTGTCTTATATTGTCTTGAGGATTTCACCAATTAGACTACCTCGTTGCTTTCTATGAACTATTTTTGGACTGGGCTGATTACAAAGTTTGAGCGCACAAACCTGCTTTTTTTATACAGAACGGGGAACCGCCGTGTTTACTTCGGCGGTTCCCCGTTCCTCCTCTCTGTAAGGAGATTGCGGGTCTCCGGCGGACATCGGGTCCGCCCGACCCGCGGGCACGCTCCCGCAGCGTGCAGCGGCACGTGCACGTGCCGCTCGCACCCGCGGGAGCGCGCCCAGCACGAGCCGAATGGGAGGACGTCAATAGACGTCCTCCCGGCATTTTAGATCCGCGATGTAGCCGTCATCCGGCTATAGCGCGGATAGGAGGTGGTTAAAGGTCTATCTCATAGTAGATACTACAAAGTTATGGTTACCAGCCATAAAATCCCCTTCTGTGTGCCTTCCCAATCCTGTTTATAAGAGATCATGACTTTTCTGACTTTGGGGCTAAGGCCCACCCACCATTACAGTAAAGAGTGTGCTAAGCTAAGCTTCAAAGTCAGGTAAGGTGAGCATTTAGTAGCAAAATGAAATCATGATCACAGAAGCATATAAGAGGCATTTCTAGTTATTAAAGTTAAAAGCAGAATCCTTAGTTGGGATTTTATTTTCAAAGGTTAAAATGCCTGATGGAATTGTTTAAACTATACTTTTTCTATTTACCTGCAACTCCCTTTGTGTAGTACCCACAGCTGCATATAGTGGAAGTGGGAATGACCTATAACAATTGTTATATTATTGCTACCTCAAGGCTGTAGCTGGGGAGATAAATTCCCCTTCGGGCAGTATTGAAATGGTTTATGTTTAAACTGGATCTCCCTCTCTTTAAACACTTTTTAGAGACCACCCTTTGTCTGACATGTGTACTTGTGTTCTACAGGTTCCTGTTTCTGGGTGGCAGTCTTGGACGGCAGAGTCGTTGGAATAGTGGCAGCCAGAGGCAATGAAGAAGACAACGTAGTCGAGCTTAGACGGATGTCTGTAGACTCCAGTTACCGCGGGAAGGGGATTGCCAAGGCTTTAGGCCGCAAAGTACTGGAGTTTGCCATGTTAAACCACTACTCCTCCATCGTGCTTGGCACTACAGCTGTGAAAATTGCAGCTCACAAGCTGTATGAGTCTTTGGGTTTCAAACATGTGGGTGTCATTGAAAACCATGCTGTCCCAGGGATGACACATTCATTACTAGAGAAAATGTTCTTTCAGCTTCGCTACCACCGCTACTGTCTACAGCTTCGTGAAGAGTAGAAAAAAAATTCAACCCCTGCCTGATCTCCCCACCTCAGCTTCCATTCGCTCTTAACACATCACCGCAGAGATGGCAAATAGCGTAATTTGCTTGTCATCGCCTTCATATTCCAATCGGTAGCTTCCCTTAGTGAATGTACAACAGGCCCTTGCAAGGAAGTTGTAAGATGGAGGCAGTGTGGTCCTCTCTCTCATAAGTCAAGTATTAACTTTCTAATTAGGATGGCTCTTATGTCAGTTAGGTAAAGCCTAGCTGGGTATTGTAAAGCACAGGAACCGGAATTCTGGCCTGGTGTAAATAATGTAGTCTTTTTTTAAATTGTAAATATTGACATTTGGGAAAGGGGTGGTGGGCGCCAAAATCAAGAGTGAATGCAATGTATAATACCAGTAGAGTGTACTATAAGTAGATCTAGTTAACCTATTTTCAAGACAATGTGAATACCAATGCTTGGTCCAATGCATGAAGAGGAAGTGTCTATAGATTCACACAGCACTGCCACTGAAGCATTGAGGCTGCACTTTTATAGATGTGCCGACAGTTCTGCCAAACCTCTCAACGAACTTAGGCACATCAATCTTCTGTGACCTTATCAGAGATGTCAAACTCTTTCTAAGCCAGCAAACTTCCCGTTACGTCTAAATGAGCCCATTTGTAAGATATCATGTAGCTAGAGTTCTCATATTATCACGAGGGGACTTGCAGATTCAAGATCCACAATTCTTAACTTACATCAAAATGTTAAAAGAATTTCCTCAAATTGTTTGTCTCATACTGATGTCACTGAGCACATGAGAAGTTAAGAGTACCTTGGCAATGCATTTGCATTCTCTTCACCAAATCCTTGACAAGAGCAATCAGTGAAAAACAAAATGTATTTTTTTTAGGAAGGGGCAAGAAGGAATGTATTAATACTAATGAACTCCCTAGGTAATGTGTATATATAATGGAGCCGCAAATTTCCTTGTAAATATAACTGCTTTAAATATATCAGAATTCTGACTTGTATAATGCAAGTAGCAATGCAAAGCAAATTTGGCATGTTTCTGTACATGTTATGTACGTACAGTGCCTGCCAAAACAATCTGTCCAAGTCAGCAGCTTCTGTCTTGAACTGTATAGTTTTTGTAAATTGTTTGGGGGATAGAATATTTGCATGTGGTATGTTTAAGAAGCACTGGGTAGATATTCAATTAAGAAAAAAAAAAGTAAAAAAAAATTATATATGTTACAGCATTTAAGTTGTTTAGTATTTGATAGTTTATTTTTTTTAGAATGCATTCCAATATTATAGTATGCTAATGACTATTAGATAATAAATGTCAACTTGCATTTTCACAAATAGAGGCTGGAATGTGGACAAGAAGGCAAGTCCACTTGAAACAGTTTAGTTTTGAAGAAATGGCAATGTGTTAAGACATATGCTGGTTTCTTATAGATCACTGCATTCTCCATAGTACAAATACATGGTGGATCCAGTATTGCAAGGAGACATCCTTGTAATAGTTGGAGTCACTGAAGGATAATGAAAACCAGCAGGTGATTAAACAATCCAGTATCAATCCAAAGCTGAAATATTCCTTTTCTATTAAGCTTAATGTTAAGGCTGGTAATACCTTGAAGCATATTTAGTTAAATATCATTATTGTTTTCAATGCACTCTGAAGGTTAGTGTCATTCAGCCCAGTTGATTTCCTTGCCCACGCTCGTAAAAAAATATTATTGTAAGGGTATGGCTAGATTGATACATAATTATACCTGTAGACTGAACAAGGAGAACCCACCGCTCCAGGTGAGGAGAAGCCTGATGGATCCAGTGGGTGCCCACCCTGGCTCGCCTCCGGGTGCAATAGAAATAAAAATAATGGCTGCACACCACAATGGTGATCCAAAATCCTTAATTAGGACATCCTAAAAAAACACTACAGGAACAGAAAGCCTGGTATACGTGTTTCACACACTTCTGGTGCGCTCAATCATTACATATTGTTTTTTCAGATGTCCTAATAAAGGATCTTGGATCATCATTGTTGTGTGCGGCCATTTCTTTTATCCCTATAATTATACCTGGTTGGGCAAAAACACCCCATACTTGCAGAAAAATGATTAGCAGAAAAAAAAAGTAGATGAAGTAGAAAGAAGTAGAAGTAGAAAAAGGATGAGCAAATCTTCAGAGAATTTTGCACCTTCATGTGCTAAAAGATATATCCCTGTCTATGGCTAGCTTTAGATAAAAAGAACTTCCTGGAACCCAGCTTGAAAACCTGGAGGACAAAACGAAGCTATCAGAGCCCTCTTAATAACAGAATTCTCAAACACCTCCACTGTTTTGACCTCTCAACGCCTCAATAAATATGCTCTGTAATCTTTAAGACATTTGCTGAATCTATACACCTTTGGTGTTTGTCATTTTAACATTGTAAAAATATATACCAGTGTCATAGACAATAAGACCAGTTTATTTTTAATTACATGATGGGCAACTATAGTGTTCTGCACATAACACTGATGTGAGAATCATCATACAGACATAATATTGAATATCATTTGCACACTAAGTCCATTGGAAAATAAATATATAAATGCATGGGGACTTTAAAAATCTTATTGGGTTTTAGCCACATTTTGAAGGACTGTTTTCAGTTGACTTGTATAGAAAATGCACATCTCTGGAGGAAAAAAATGTGCCAATGACACGTCCTCCACGTGTTGGCCTAGCTCTAGGATGTTAACAATTAAAATAAATTTGGCTTTTGATTGCATGCCAGACTGCTTCAATGCATGTTGACAGGGCACTAGTGGGACTAAGCCCTTACTTACATCAGTTTGTGAAAAAATATTTCCATGCAGTTGGGGCATATGGGGCATAGATCAAGACATCTTATACCAAAAAGTCACTCTTTTATAAGGTTTGTTGGCACTGGGGCTGCTATTTTTCTATAGCCATATCACATCTGTTTAAAAGACTCTTGTTTTGTGGGAAAAACCTAGACCCAGCCAAATACATCAGTTAAATATGTTTTCACAATTCAACTAAATCAGTTTTTATGGGGTTTTTTTTTTTCTGAGATTCAGTGCTTATGTCTACTATGTGCTTATGTCTACTAAATGTGCCTCTGCTATTACATTTAGATTAGAAGAGTCCTAGTAGGTCTGACTTTTTAGGCACTTCTGACTCAATTATATTTAAAACATATAAATTTTATTGATACAAGAATAGTATTAGAAAAATATGGGACAAAACAGCACAATAATTGTTTTTAAAATATGCATAGAATGTAGAGATGAATATACATAAATTGATAGTGGTTACATCACGTGAGAGCAGTCGACCCCTGTGTGTCAACACATTTCGCAGTCCTGCTCCTTAAGGACACACCGAGGAATGGTGAAAAGGGCAACAGGTCTCACTGTTAAAATAGAACATACATATAAATTCCACCATAGAATTCATCAGATAGAAAAAACATTAGAAACGCACTGGGCTCATAATAAACAAGACAGAATGTCTTTATCTTCCCAGTAACAGAGCGTATGCACGTGAAGAGATGGTCTCCTAGCCAGACATCAAAATTGTCAACCAGGGTGTGTGGTATAAACCTCAAATCTATGTATGGACAAACTAAAGACCATAACTAAAAATAAACTAAACCTGAACCATAGTAAAGCACTTACACCTTAAGGCAATGACCTCTCGATATTAGTTCCAGACATTATTCCAATAGAGTAGGGATACAAGATACAGCCATCCGTAGTATTTTATACTGTTATCACTGACAACAGTAGCATCACTCAATGCAGGAGATTTATATGGCTAAATAGTCATTCCTAGTTCAAGGTAAGATGGTCAAGCACAGGCAAAGTAATCCATCATTGCATAAGCACCTAAAAAAAAAGGAGACATGGAGCCTATAAGAAAGATGGCATACCAAAATATATCTACACAGAGGTAGACCCAGCCAAATACACCAGTTAAATATGTTTTCACAATTCAATTAAATATGTTTTTATTCTCTTATTTTTTTTTCTGAGATTCAGTGCCTATAGCTACTGTGTGCTTATGTCTACTAAATGTGCCTCTGCTATTACATTTAGTTTTGACTACTGGGTATACCAGCCTTAATGCAAAACAACAAGTGGCTATGGGCCACATTAATGGTTCTATAAAAAATGTTCCTTTTAAGATTCAAACAACTTTCACCCAGTATCGACATTGAATCAAATTAGAAAAATGTGCGAATCTTGGTTGAAAGTTGTGTAAATCTTGTGTGAAACCATTAATAAATGGTAAGTCTTTTTGCAAATAAGGAAAAATAAACTAGCAAACCATGAAACCAGCTTAAAAGATAAATGCACTTAAAAAAATATTTGGCTAAAGTTACACTTTCATTTTCATGACTGGGTTGGTAACTTTTTATAACAGAGCGAGGAATGTCACCACAGTGAGGTAGTATTTTTTTATGCACTTGATGTAGGTTGTATAGATTTTAAAATGACTGCAGGAAAAAGAAAACATCTGCATGTCTTTAAGTAAATGTCATATGGTGTAAGAGGTGGAGAATTTTCATATTTGAAAATGAATGCATAAAACAAATAATTGCAAGCCTCTAACTGGTCCCTTTCTCAATGATTTGGCTCACAATGACTGGAGTTTAGCAATATCAAAAGTGTTTTTCTCTAGTTGGGGGTGGGCTTTCGGCAGATTGTACCAGGGCTTACAATTTAATGTTTCATCGTATGCTTTTTTCTTTTGTATGACGGAAAGAATAACTTTATCTTTTTAACATTCAAACTATGCCCTGTTAAAGATTTGTGTTGTGAGCATTTTTAAATATGTTCTAAAGTTCAAACAGAAAGGTGAACAATTTGCTGGGTATAACCATGATTTTAGCAAAATGACTTCTAGTCTTTCTTAAAGAAGAATGGATGATCGTAAAACACATAAAAATCCTCAACACTTGAGCTCAAAATGTTTTGTTTTTTTTTCTATATTGAATACTAAATGGTGTTCTTGCTTAAGAAACCATGAAAATAGTAAATGTATGTGGTTAACTGTAAACTAATACACTGCAGTATAGTCTATAGGTTGCTTAGCTGTGCACATGTAGGCTGAAGGTATTTACAAATATATTGTGCACATCCGTTTTGTCAAGGTCTTCTACAGTGGGGTTTTATAGATAATAATCTATCGTGTCAAACGACCACTGAACTGAAAACTCAAGTTTAAAAGAACTTTCAAAAGCACATACAAATAAATGTAACTGCCCCATAACTATACAGAGCCTGAAGATATTTTACATTATGTGAACACTTCCTAAATGCAACCTATTTTTTTAGGCTGTCAACCAGGAATGCTAGGACAAAAAGCTGGTATAAAATATTGCCCCTCTCTCAAAATATCTTGCCTTACTATCCTCTGGAAACATCTGAAAATGTTCTTCACAACTTTTCTTTTTTTCTTTCTTTAAGCCAACCTGTATTTTTGGTTTATTGGCCCTTTAACATGTTTTCATTATCCTGAATGTTGCTTAATACTGTATAGCCTGTTTTCTTAATATGATAGCAGAATGCCGTGTCATTTGCCTTCTTGCTTACATTGCATGGATTATCTGAACATGGGTATAATCTGCTTTTACATATTTGAGTCTATGCTTTGTTAGTTTATTGTATGTATATAAATTACATGTACAGAATACACTTGTGTATTATAAAAACAATTGCTATTAAAAGAGCAAAAATTCTGCTGGCAAATATATATATTGTCAAGTATGCACAGTACTTTTACTTTATAAGTACATCCTATACCCGCTGCAGTCGTACGTTAAATGCTACTCTTGCATTTCAGTACTGCCTTGAAACGCAAGGCCTACAGCCAGCAAATGCGGGAATAATTGTGCATGTTTGGAGTGCAGTAATGCTGTATTATTGCTAAATCTGTAAATACACCGATGGCAGTCTATTATTGTATATGTACATTTCACCAGATGACAATATAATGTTGTACAGATGGTCCTATAAAGTAAGGATTTTGTACAGTGTATAGAAATTGGCAAAGTATTTTCTTGTTGCTTTTAGTCACTGGGAAGTATAAATAGACAGGAGGAGACATGCGGGAAAACAGTGTGTGCCTTTCTTTCTGTTCAGTTCTTTCTCCATACTGGCAACGTGATTACAGCTTGCTATCATTGCTAATATACATTGTTGCTGGTAGCATATCGGATAACAGAAGCACTTACATCTGTCCAATGTTTATGTTCATTTATGTGTGGAAGACGAAGGGTGTTTGTAAAAGCATTTATAAAATATTGGATGTGTTTCATTCAGATGCAATTATTACCATATGGCCGCAATGTTACCAAGGACAGGAGCATTATTTTTAATATGTGTGAGTGCTGATAATGTCAGACTGAATTCTGTAGAAAATGTCAGCCAATTTCTGGGAGAGGAGCAAATTTTGTAGGTAGGTCTGTCTTGCTTCAGAATTATTGTCAGGGTATTTTTTTTTTTGTTTTACATCTACATACATTTTATACTCTTTGAACACTATTTAAAGGGCAAATTTATTCAAAAGTAGTATTTTAGTTTTTGGTGGATTCCATTGTATTACACCATCCATCGACCTTTTCTGTATTTTGGGAATTTTCTTTGTGCGGAGAAATCTGCAGAATCCAGCAGTAGAACAGAGCATCCTATGATTGTTTTGCAAAGGCATGAGGAAGGTAATGGGAACTATAATTGTAGATCTTATTGCCAGAGTTCCTGAGACATATTAACAGACTCAAATCCTATTGGAATTGGACTGCAAATATTTTTTGTTCTTGGCTTCCCTTTGGAACCAAACTGACCAAGATAAAGGGGTTGATTTATTAAAGGCAAATATAATGTGCACTTTGCAGAGTGCAGTTGCTCCATAGCTTTGTAAATGAGGGGAAGCTCTACTGACTTCCATCATCCAATCATGTGCAAGCAAAAATGCTGTTTTTAAATTTTCCTTGTATGTGATTGGGTATTCTTTGCAAAGTGAAGCTTTACCTCATTTACTAAGCTCTGGAGCAACTGCACTTGTAGAGTGCAACTGCACTTCGCAAAGTGCACATTCTATTTGTGATTAGTAAATAAACCCCAATGCCTTCTACAGTGATGGGCAAATCTGACTAAACCACACCCAAAATCTGTAGGCACATGATGACCTACTATATTATTACTCTATTTCTTGTCACTTAACCACATGCAACAAACTGTCATATCTAGACCCTGATATATTTTTTAATAATTAGATATATACATTGTGCATTATATTGGTTTTGAAATTTGATTTCCAATAAAATATGTAATTTTTTTAACTTTAGTGTATGCTCCTTTCTGGCCCATACAGTCCAATATCCTCCTTTTTCTCTTTTGTTATGTATACATTCACGGATGTTAACCATGAGTGTCACAAAAATTGCTAAAAATCTGATTTTACAGGAGAGCTGGACCCTAATTTACTTATGGAGCTAAATAGTCACCTTGCCAGGGAATTTTCACTTAGCTCAGTGAATGGCAATTATCCAATCATGTTTCAAGCAGAAATCCTTTTTTTTTTCTTTTTTAATTTCCTTGCCCCTGATTGGGTATACTTTGCAAATGCATTTTCACCATGTTCACTACTTACTTGCAAAGTCAAAATGCACAAGTCCTTTATTAAATCAGGGTCATGCACAACTGTTGTATGATGCAAAATTTGTATGAAAATATCTCCCAACTCAGTCATTTGATACACATGCAGACATATGGAGCTTTAGAAGTGCAGGGTGGCCAAGGAAAGAAAAAAAAATCTTGGTAAACAACTGACAAGTAGATGGGTTTATTTTCATTTATGGGTAAAAATAATGAAAGAAAGGAAAAGAGATCATGGTGTTATGGTGTTGACCTGTGGGTTGAGACTGAAAGAACAAGCCTTGGAAATGAGACATTTTCTCAGTTGTTATATATTTACACTATGTGGATAGGTCAAAATTCTGGTAATTTTGGAGGGCCCTTTTCTAATCAACCAGAATCTAGGCGCTTTAATAATTTTATGGTGTCCAAGCACAAAAATGTTTGATCGTTTTGTCAGCATAGGGATCAACACTTGTCTACTGCAGTATTTTTACAGATGGTTATGCTGGCCATATATGGTTCAAATGTTTGGCAAATTCTGCTACATCATCTTAAATGTGAGCACTTGGTGGCCTTGTTGGCATCACATGGCTAGACAAAAGTATATTTCAAAATTGAAGGAGCCAGGTAAAAAATTGTCGGTTAAACAATGACTGCATCCAAGCAGCTGTAGTCACTGTTCAGGTATTCAGACAACTAAGGCTGTCTGAATACAATAGCTGGCAGTGATGATTGTTCCATTCACCCTGCTTAGGATGGATGTGGAAATTAACTGAAACCTAAGCTTTTATTGCTCGCCTTAGTTTGTCTGATATATGCATCATAAATGGTTGGTGTGACAGTTTGGCTTCATCAATGGGTGCTCTGTGAAAGTCTACTGCTGGAGCTGTTCAACATAATAGAGAGGAAACTCCAGGGTCTGTGAACACCATGGAATCCCCAGAAACGTTTTTATACTTGACCAGGCCAAATCATATATGGTCAAACTACTCATGATGATGATGATGATGATGTCTAAAACTTTTTTTCCCTGCCGAGTACAAATATTTGGCAGGTTCCTATTACATTTGTTCTATTTGTATTGTATATTTTCTTGAACAATCACTAAAATAAAACAAGAGCCCTACTTACAGATGCGTATCTGATTCTTTCCCAGATAGTGGCCACAGATTACAAGTATTTCATCAACATTTGTCTTCTATAGCAAAAATACTGCATGAATTCATTCAATCCAAATTGGCAGTTATGATATGTTATGCTATGCTTATGTTAAAAAATGGTATTTCTATTGCAGCTCTGCAAAGTGAAAAATGATTGGTTGGGAAAAGCTGGTCCTCTATCCTGGAATATACTAGCTCATTTCCTTGCATCATTATCCTGATGTGCACGCAGTTTTGCTATCTATTTTATTATGGTGCATTTTGACAATTTCTTTTTACTGTGCCTTTTTTTTTATTCTGCCTCTGTAGAGATGAGCATAATGCATGGCAAGTAACACAAAGAAACAGTGCAGCCTGCTTTTTCAAGGGTCCGTCTCAGTCAAGGAGCTAATGTTAGCGCAATACCACCTAGCTATATGTGTATAATATGAAAAAAAGACTGCAGACTTAGCAATTTATGTATACATAGCCCTATATACAAAGCCCCAGGGGTACTGGTAGTTTTTCCTTGTTCAAATAATTTATTGGTACAGAAAAAAAGAGCAACATAAAAAAAACAGTAACTCTTGCAGAATAGCCCCAAAAAGGAAGGGTGCAAAACAGTGTGCACAATAGCGCAACAATTTTGTAGGGATGCAGCCCATAACAATATGATTGCTATGGAATACTGCACTTTATCTTTTTAAACTCATCTTGTTCTGTGGTTTGAGCTCTATTAGACAAAGACATGTAAGATCAAACGTCAGATCGTAACCAGAGCACAAGTGGACATTGAAGCAATCCCATAAATATTGTTCCCCTGGGCTTACAAAGTTTAACCATGTATACAGTACAAAGTTGAGCCGGTTTGCTTTAATCCAGGGCTACTTTCTACCCTCAGGCTGACCTTTCTATACTAAAGGATAGTTATTGAACAGTATAAGGAAACAAGCTGTTTCACTGGAAATCGTACATTTTACCCACTAACCTATTGTAATTTGTTTTCTCTTTGTGCAGAACAGATTACAGATGCTTGGATCTATATCACAACAGTATAGATTTAGGATTCTGAGTTGTTTTCTCTGATGGCTGTTCAACTGTACAGATAATGAAAATAAATCAAAATCTTATTTCTTCTTTTTTACCATAGCATTTCGCTCATATCTACCTCTCAAGATTTATAAACCAAATTTCTGTAAAAATGTACTAGCATTATCAAACCAAGGTGTTATTAACTACTGGGAAGTGCTGAAGTAATTGCATTGTGCAAATGTTATGTATTAGTCACTGTCTTACCATTAAAATAAGCTTTAAACGCGCAATTTAAATCTGAACTCCAGAATCAAGGCTCTCTTTCTTCCAATCACCCTCTCCCCATGTACAGCTAAAAACATAAAGACATTTTTAAATTATTTAGGCTGTTTTCACACTGATCAGCTTTTCCTCAGTTTTTTGGTGTTAAAGAAAAACTCATGACCATTGGATACTATGGAACTCTTCACATTGGTCAGTTGCGGGTCCATTGCATTTTGCAAGTCCTGCAAGAAGCATTTTTGGTGCACGCTTGGGGCACCAAAAACACACCTCTTCATTGAAATGAAAATGCATAAAAAATGCGGCAAAAGTGCATCAAAACACACCCATGGTTGCGTTTGAGTCACATGTCCTTTAGGACTTACTTCCTACTGATGTCACAGCAAGTCCCTGTACAGTCTGTAGATTTCCTGCCAGCAAGAGGAGGGCTCTGTGAGGTGCCATAAATCTTATCCCACAGACAAACATAGCCAAGTTTAAATAATTATTTGGGTCTGTGTGGTGTTTGATTATATGGGTGGGGAGGGGAGTATTGACTGAGCAGATCCACCAATTTCAGAAAGCACTGCCATATTGTTCACAGGGCTGGTACTGAGACCGGTTGCCTTAGTCTTGAAGAGGAAGCAGTCATGACCAGGTTTTATTACTAGAAACACCTGCCCTACATAGCTCTTTCAATAGCAGTTTGTCTGATCTGCTGCAAGAATATAAAAAAATAAACTGTTAACTTAAACAAAATTGTTACCTAAGAAATTATTTAATATTTCTATTGAACGGAGTTCAGCTTTAGAAAAGAGCCTGTTTGGGAGAAAAATTGTAGCTGCCATGTGCATATCAGCTGGTGGGACAGTGACTCATTAAATAGCAAAGAGCAAAAACCAAAGGTTGTTTTTAGGGGTTTTCCATTATAAACAAGAAGTAGACTCCTTGCTTAAACCTCTCTTATGTAATTACTCTTTAGGAAAACTTCCTTCTCCAGAAGCTACAAGTTAAAGAAAGCCCTCTCAGAGTGCCTTACGCACACTGTCATTATTTGAGGCATTTTGCATGCTGAGATTTAAGATTTCATGTAAGTGATCCTATTTGTCAAAATACCATATCAAACTAAATTCGTTCTGCTACCAGTTTTTTTTATCTACTCGTGAAATATTAAAAGTCCCAGTTACTCCAAAACAAGGAGGCTTGAAAGGTAACAAGAGGATTGTTGCACAGAGGTTTCCAAGCAGGGGGTCGGTTTTAAAGTGGAAAACCCAGTTAAACCCCTATGTATTGTGAAGGTAGCACACCTTTTTTGGAAAAGTGCAGTTAAACCTGTCATCGCAAGAAGCATTTTGCTGTCTCAGAGATACATTCTATGCACCTCCTTTGTTGGTAATAAAAGTCCTATCTGTAAATCTCTTTTATGGTTCTGTTGAAATCAAACCTTTCTCTCTAAACTGTTCAGTATGCAATTTGTACATCACCAGGCTTATTAAATAAGGCAATGCAAAGTATTATATGTAAAATGTTGTAACTCATAGCAAGCAATGGGAAATCTTATGTTATCTGACTACAGTTAACCAAAATCAGATTGGTTATGAGTTACTCTGCACAAATCTATATATCTGCATGCCTTCATTACCAAGTACCCAATGAATGTAAGCCTTAAAAATGGAAGGGTGCTTCTCAGATATTATGTTAATTAAACTGCACATTCTATATTATGCAAGAAGGCAAAAAAATTGTTTTTTGGTTTTCTATGGAAACTACAGTTGGGTGATTCTTTGTCTACAGTTATAAATGCCCCTAAATTGCCATAGACTCCCAGACCAAGGAGATGGAAATGTGATTTCTGAAACCTCAATGGTAAATATGTGCTTTTATACAATTCCTCTCTAATTTCTTTACATAAGACCTATTACTTGTTACAGAAAGCCATATTTGCACAATTACCAATTTCACGGAAAGGTTTTGTTGTTCTTTCCACATTCCTTACGTGACAGCCAAGAATGCAGCATGGTCATGATTATATGATTACCACGACAATCCAATCTTTACCACTTCTCTCAATAGAAGGTTGTCACAACCCGCATTGCTTACAGTTAGTAAACTATGTTTTGCCATGGAATATGAACTGACAAACCTTTTCTTTATAATGACTATGGTTGAAAGTCATAGCTGAAAACTTCAATGAGAATATCTTACAATTGGAGTACCAAGGAAAAATTAAGTAGTCACAGGTTTCAAAACTAACTTGTCCACCTAAAACATTTTAATAATTTTGAGCCTTTAAGAGTGCCATAGTTTAAATGATAAGTATTCTTCATCCTAACCTAGAATACTGCTGTGGGCCCTAGTTCTTCAAAGACATCCCACAATGGAATGACTGCGGCAGATTAAGCATCTGTCCACAGCAAGCCACTTATAATGGAGAAGTAGGCCACAGCCTAGAGTTTGCCTAGAGTTTGCAAATACAGCAGCTCTGTGCTTTAGAAATCCTTCCTAGGCCTGAGTCAGACTTGGTAGTAGTCTGTGTTAATTATACCCTTAATATGTAGGATTCATATTTTTTTATATAACTTAAGTTTTCTTTTTACAGCTCTACACTTTGAATTAACTGATAGATTTTATGTCTCCAACTTTAACAACTATGACAAAGAAAGGAAGGGAAGGCTGAGGCTGGGTTCACACTAGTATGAATTGGATGCGGCTTTCACCGCATTCAATTCGCATGTCAGGAGACTGTGACCTGCTCTCAATGGAGCTGGTTCACACAGCTCTGGGACAGCTGCGGAGCGGTTTGCAGAAGAGGCCTGTGTGTATTCTGATCTGTTTCAGGTCAGAATCCAGCCAAAAATTTGGCCTGATTCGCCCCTGAAACAGAGAACAGGGATGCACTGGAACCCTGCTGTGACCCAGCCAAAACATATCAGCTCTGTACATGGTGTTTATTACTAGTACTAGGTAATTATCAGGTAATTATCATTGAGATATGGTCAATCAAGAGCCCATACACGTGTACAGCTGGCTAAGCACATTGCAGTTTGCATGTATAGTCTATTAGGCTAAAATACACCTAAACAGGTCAAGCATTGTTATTGTATAATTTGCAAATGTTCAGTAGATCTGAACAGAATAATACGTTGAATGTATGCACTGCAATCTGTTTTATATCCATGTTTCAATTTTGGTTGTAAGACTTTTTAATTTTAGTAGCATTGAACCAAAGGATAGTAGACTATACAGACTGTAATGTTTGCCATGTGTAAGGGAGCAAAATGAATAATTAATTAAAGTTAATATATTCCAATTGTCACCCTGTCTTATCAAGTGTGCTAGAGAGACTGAGCTAAAGTGTATCTATAGTAAAAGAAAAGTTTCTGAACTGCTAGCAGGCGTGAAATTGCTGCCAGTTTAGCATCTTCCTTTTACTACATTTTTTCCTTACAAGTTAATAAAGTGAAAGCTAGTTAAAGGGAATCTGTAATGGAGGTATTTTCTATACTTGAGAATCTGTAATGAAATGATGATTTTTTTTATCTAAAGTAACTTACAAAATTTTATATTATCTGTTTTAAATGTGAAAAAGAAAACTTATTTTAAATGAGTATGTCCAAAAGTGTTCATTAGACAGCCAAGCTGCACCAACTGTTAGTGCTGATCAGTAATCCAACCAGTTTATATCAACTGCTGGATAAATTATGAGAAGGTGTTTGAGGCAAGAAGGAAGAGTACAGTGGCTTTCCACCTGTAGGTGAATGTGGGATACT
>BLSH010537230.1:595528-610583 GCA_018402905.1 Glandirana rugosa | reverse complement strand
TCCCCACCATCCCCATCACGTCCATCCGGATCTGTCAACCACCATTAACCCCTAAGATATTAATCTTCCTGACTATCTTATTAAAAAGCGGTCCTAGCGGAGTTGGCTTACAAAACGACAGAGGGACCACGCAATATTTCAGAGAATATTGCCTTGGAGGTCCTTCTCTTCAACTTGCAACCTAATTCTTTAAATTGGTTCTTAAGGAGCCTCCAACTTCCATCTATTCTGTCATTGGTTCCAATGTGGACCAAGACAGCTGGGTCATGCCCAGCCCCTCCCAGTAATTTATCAACCCGGTCCACCACATGCCGAACCCTGGCACCAGGGAGACAGCAAAACATTCGGTTGAGGCGATCCTGGCGAAAAATTATTCTATCAGTCCTTCTAATTATAGAATCCCCAATTACCACCAACTGTCTAGGCCTACCTGCACTACCCCTACCACCCCTACTAGATGGACTTGTCGCGAGTGACTCATGCAGATGGCATAGGAGTGACTCAGCAGACAGAAATTAAACTATGCTCTGGGTTGAGACAAGTACACACTATAGAGGGATATGATTTATTCATATTTCATGCCTGAGGTCTGCAACCACTTTAAATCTTTTTTTCTCATTTTCACTCTGTAGCTGTCAGATTGACTTTAAAGTTCATGCACACTCCTGAAGTAAATCTTTAGGACCTATTGAGACCTATACAGTTCCATGCAGAGTGTAAGGCCCCATTCACATATCACGTTAGAATCAACATTCCCATTCACGATTTTTGTTGCCTGATTTTTACATGATTTTGCGTGTCCCGCATTCAATATTCAAATGTAAATTTGTCACATGTAAGAAGTGTGCATTCCAGGCATTTGTCTCTGAGTGCATTCTGCCCTAAATGTTAGCACTGCTTTGTGCACTGCCCAGCTCTGTCCAGCTACAGCAGCTGTTAGCCTCTCAGAGTTAAGCAGGCTGTCCACAGCATCGCTGGACAGTGCACCTGTGCATTCCTAAAACCACTGCACTCAATCTCAACTCCTTCTAAAGTATTCCCATTGCCTCCGGACCAGGCATTCTAATGGCTCATGGGAGTGATCAATGTCCACATAACGTCAAATGAAAGCCAGCCTTACTAAAATTGTATTCTGCACAGAACAAACAGCAGCAGTTTTCCTACATAAATGGTCTCACAGATTAAACATAGCTACCTTCAACTCCATCAAGGAGATGCATCCTACAACACCCCAAGGGGATATAGCTAGCAATGCACTACTTCCCAGAGCTGGAGAAACCCAGAACCTGACTACATGATGTCCTTTCATCCACCAACAGAGACAGTAGGCCACACAGTAAACCCCCATTCAGAGATATTAGGGACATTTCCTCAAACAATTACAGTATATGTTAAAAGACTGCTTTAATAGGATAAATATCAGATCGCAATTTAGGAGTAATTTGTGAAGAAAAAGAGGAATCTCCATACATTTCTCAAATTTTCTATGCATCCAACTTTTTTTTACAGCTGCACTAATCTACTTTATAAAATGTTAAAACATTTTTTTTTTTTAAGATGACGCTCACTCTGCAAGCTTGTATTTTATATAATTCCCCCGGTCTCTGACCATCGTGTATTCCCTGAAGGCATTTTGAAAGTAATCTCACACTCCAGTCCACTAGAATTTCATACCAATAATTGCTTGATTTTCCATGGGTTACATTTGAGCTCAAGTAAAATATGACTCTGGAAGGTGAATTGGCCACCCCTGCCCTCCACCATTTGTTTTGCTTTTTTGTGTTCTGAATAGAAAATCATATGGAAATTCTATTTTTCCATAACAGTTCAATCTAATACAGTTACAAAAGGCCAGTGTCATACCCACCTTTTCATATGATTGATAAATATGATGTGAACATGGTAAAATGATTCAGCAGCATTGAAAGTACTGCTGCAAAAAAAACAAAAAGTGAATATTGCAGCTTGAAATCCTATTAGAATGAAAAACAAACATTGCACTTCCAACAGTCTTAAATAGCCCAAACCCATACCAACAAAACTGTAACATTGGGATTTGTTCAATGAATTTCCTTGCCGTGGGGGTGTTAGAGAGGCCTGTTGAAGAATCCCATGTAGCTGCTAAAGAAAAATTCTAGATGCAGACCAAAAAGCACTGACGCATGTATCAAGCTCCAAAACAAAGTTTTACTTACAAGGCTGCCACCCCAATGTCTCTCTCTGTAGGCCAGGATAGCTTGGCTTCTTCAGCAAAGTGTAAATATATGTGAAGTTAGTTGCTGTTAGAGAAAAATGCACAGTACAGTATAATGCTGATCCAAGGAAATATCTAAATGTTTTTTACTTACTGTGGATTAGCGGTTACTAAACCAAGGACACTGCATTCACTAGATCTGGTTTCCCACAGTACACAGAACATGGAAATGCAATTATTTTAGTAAATATAAACTGCTAAATACCTTTTCTCATCAGCAGTATATAGCAGTCTTGTGATTACTATCAGTATCCAGCCGAGCACTGGTTAAAGCTTGTAGGAGGAGGTTTCATTCCCCTTTGACTGTCCTATGAGGCTGTAGGACCCCTGACCCTCTGTCTGGACAGTGCTGATTGGCCCTGCGCTGATCACATGCACCCTCCAAAAGAAAAAAAAACTCTCTAGCAATACACACCAAACTGAGCATGTGCAGAGTGCCTCCAAGGCTCTGTACTATCAGCAGATGGTTTGGGGACAGTAAAAGAAGGGGATTATTAGAGAAGACAGGCTCAAACAGGCTTTTTACAAAATGCAGAGAATTAACCCCTTAGGTTCCACAGTGAGTATAACAAGCATGCTTTACTGCATATACAGACTGATTTTACTGTTGTGGGTTTAGTAATTCTTAAAGATTTCATGCAGGTTTGTTTGCCTAAGAATAGACTTATTTTCAGTCTACACAGGAAACAATTTGAATTTAAAAAAGGGGCATCCCCACAGGGTGGTACGGTGGATGCAAAAAAGAAAAAAAGGTGTCACATCCTTATTTGAAGACAAGTTAGGAAGGTGAACTCTAGATGGACTTTTTAGGCACCACAATACACACAGTCATCTAAAAATAAAATAGTTTATTGATACAAAAGTATGTAAAATTGACCAAGTGCAGTTTAAAACTCCTAGCATCATATGCTAGTAGAACTAACACATATACATCACCATAACCACCCTTAGGCCACACTGTAACTTAGCATGAAATGTATACAGATGCACTCATCAATATAAAAAAAATGGACCTAGTGTAGGTTGATGTCAGGGGTAGAAGAGCTCAACTCTCAAGCCCTACATGTTTCGCACTTGCGCGCTTCTTCAGGAGCTTCAGATAAATATTATAGGAGGTAATCACAAGCCACGGGTAAACCTGCAGTTGTAAAACGTAGGTCAGGGAATATGGGGGCACAGCAATAATCAAAAATGTAGTGAAATGAGGAATGGATAGCGGCAAGGAGGATGGGGGGATTATTTTTTATAGTATTGAGAAGAAGTATATAGATATCATATGGGGTACATCAAGGGCACACTGCCCGGGTGAGTGGACAACAGGAGTTTTCCTTATACACTGTGGACCAGCCTCCATTGTTTGCAGGAGTGGGCGGCAGGTTTAGTGAAGATTATTGGGGTGGAGGCTAGTTTACAAGTCCTTGGGGCTCTTGATGCCATTTCTACAGGCAGGAGAAAAAAAAACGCAAAACTCCTGTAGAAGCAGCATTTTTAAGCCCAGCGTGCATGGATCCTTTGGAGAGAAGCTGAGGAGCAGAAAAAAAGCTAGACACGTTTGAGCATTATTGCATTCCAATGGCCAGAATAAATGCATATTCTGGCAAATTAAATCCATTAACATTCAAATGATTTGCGCGTCTAAAAGTCTCTAAATGCGACTAAATGCATATGCAATACTTGGCTTTGGACACATTTTTAAAGCAGCTTTTATCCTGGTAGGAGTTCTGGCATTGAAGGGAGAAAGCAAACACCCTGTGTGCATGAAGCCTTCTAAGCTCCCAGTGTGACTGGCACATAGCAAACCAAAGTAAAATGTCAAATTTCTATGCATTACAACATATCACAGCTTTTCCCCACAGGAACAAAATCAATACACTGAGATGAGCATCACAATATCATATATATTTAATGTGTTGCTTGAGCAGCGCTAGAAATACTGTTACTGTATGTATCAGATTTCTCTGTGTGATGTCTACTTTATAAACCAAAATCTTGTAAAATAACACCCCCTTCGTCCTGCATGTTAATGAACTTTGCAGATCTGGAAATATACAGTTCTCTCTATTTTAAAGATTGCATACTCTGTTGGCCATAGACAACCCATATAAAAATGTAGATCTGAAGATCTCTGATTTTTTTATATTTTTCTTTTGATATGTAGCACCCTCTACATTAGGTAGGTGCTAGTTGAGGATTTTTGGCGTTAAATAGTAGATACATTTAGTCAGGCCTGATTGTTTTCATTCTGGGCATGGGAATGGTCCAGGGAGTGGCTGGTGACTGTAGGTGATGACACCCAATAGTTGACCCCTCCTTGCTTTTGCAAAAAAATTCTGGAAAAGGGGAGTGGGGCAGAAGAGGTGGAGCTGCTGGGTATTTATGAAGCAATCCCCAATCTGGATTGACAGGAGGCATGCCTTCTCAAATAGCCTGGGACAGCCCAGTATGGGAGGAGAGTTTGGGTGGAAGTTTGGAGATGGAGACGAGGTACTGAGGCTGTCAAGGCCTTGAGGGAGCTCCTGGGCTGGGGTGGGGGGGTGACTTCGGGCCTGGGGCTCGGGTGTATCCAGAAGGTTGGAGATTCAGGAGGAGACACAGGAGAGAGCAAGCAGAGGACAGTGGGAGAAGTGTACTTCAGAGAGGTCTCCAGGAGAGGTTCACCGGTTGTCGGTGAGTGACACAGCCCAGGTAAGTGGAGATGCACAAAGCAGATTTGGAGTCAGTCTGGAAGAGGTTGATAGGCTAGGAGTTGTAGTCCATCGTGGCTAGCTAGCACCAACGAATTAACTTTCTACACAAGGGGAACCTCAAATCCATGCCCGCAAAGGGTGGTCCGGAGGCCTGATAAATTTACACCAGGTCTCACATATGCTACCTGGGCCAAACAAGACGGTTTGGAGGCCTGGTAAATATCCTTCTAGGTCTCACCTGTGCTGAGCAAGTGTTGTGCAGGAGAGAGGAACAATGAGAATCAAGTGTTGTGCAGGAGAGAGGAACAAGGAGAAGCAAGTGTTATGCTGGAGGAAGGAGAGTGTATATACTGAGTGTATATAGAGGTCCCGTGTAAAGAACTGTTGATCTCTGGGCATCCCATAATCATCCCTTACCCCATTCAAGTTCAAATCCCCTAATAAAAAAACAAAAAACATAGAACCAGCCTGTTTTCTGACTCCAGGTGCCAGCAGGAGTGTGATTGAGGGCAGGTGAACCAATACTTCCAGCCACCCCCAAGGGGGGCATTGGCTACAGATAAAAGACCATTTTGCCTGAAAGAATTTGTCTTAAAAAGCAATGTTTATATTTTCAGCACCACTAGTGATAAACGGGTTATATATGGGATAGGTAATGGCTAACAGCAAATCAAAAGAGATAAAAATATTCAAGATAAGTTATTTATATTTTACAACATGTTGGAAATTCTCAACAACTGCCAATTAGATCTTTTTTTTCCACACAGAAACAAGAATCCTTTCATTGCACTGCAGTTCTGGACTGGTGGTATGCTGTGCTTGGTAATTATTTTAAAAAAAGAAAAAAACAAATCAGAATAGAAATATGGATGTTTACACTGCAGATCTCACCTTCTAAAAATGCTAGTTACCTGGGTACCATGATGACCCTCTTGCTTCCATACTGCAATCAATGACCTGCAAGGATTAACCAATGACCTTCAGAAGGTTTTAACCCTTTCAGGAACAGGGCATTTTTTGTTATTCAGCACTGCACTACTTTAACTAACAATTGCACGGCCATGCAACATTGTACCAAAATGAAATTTATATAATTTTTTCACACAAAATAGAGCCTTATTTTGGAGGTTGATCACCACTGGGTTTTTTTATTTTTTATTATATAAATGAAAAAAGACAGACATTTTTGAAAAAAAAGAGAGGATATTTTCTAATTTCTGTTATAAAACAGAACCAAATAAAAAAAATAAAATTTCTTCATAAATTTAGGCCAAAATGTATTCTGCTTACAAGTCTTTGGTTTAAAAAAAATCCCAATAAGCTAATATTAATTGGTTTGTGCAAAAAATATAGCGTCTACAAACATATGGTATATGCACTGGAACTTACACAGCTATAGAAGGTACTATATAGTGTAATGGCAGTGATCAGCGACTTATAGTGGACTGTGATAGGGTAGTGACAATCTGGCGCTAACAGACACTATCTGGGAGAGTCACTAATCAACACTGACGTCACTAGTGACACTAATACTGTGATCAGTGATAATACTGTACTCTGACACTGTAATAATGACACTGCCTGGGAAGGGGTTAACATCTAGGTGCAATCAACGGGTTACGTGTGTGCCTAACACTGTGTAATGTGTGCTGCTTTTACTTTACTAACTGGCTGTTTTTTCTCTCTGCTTTTCAGGGAGAAGAAACAGCCAGGTTGCTGTTCCTATGCACACAGAGTTCTGTGTGTTTGTAACTACAGAATTCAGTGTGTGATTGGACACAGCCAATCAGATGATTTCAGCCAAAATCATTGACTGAAATCTCCTGCCAAACTCGTGCTGTGTCCAATCACAACACAAGTCGGCAGAGGGTATGCACATGTGCGCCCTGAACCCAGAAAAAAGGACCATCATAAAAGTAGGTGACTGTGCCTGCACCAGTTGCTCGCTCACAGTATATTTACTGTGAGCGGTCGGCAGGTGGTTAAGCAGATCTGAGCCCATTCACCCCTATGTATGCGTGTTCCAGGGCTTATGCACAAGTGTAGGTTTCCATTTAAAAACACATTAAACTGCAACGCACATAGATGAAAACCAGCCACATGATAATGAATGAGATTACTACTCAAAACGCCTTTTCATGCATTCTACTATACGAATACAGGCAACTGTGAATAATTATTTAAAGCTTGTGGCATTAATACACTGAGGTCAACATAACAGCCTGCCAATTAACATTATCACAAGAAGGTTCTGTTCAGATGTGGCACTGGGGGAGGGGGTTAAAGCAGAATTTAAGGGATCCTTACCTACCTTTCCTCCAACAGTCCCCGTCCGTCACCAGCATCTTCTTCTGTGTGGCGGTCTTTGGACATCTTCAATGGTTGGTGCGGGATGGCATCACGTCTGCGCATGCGCAGGAGCTAGTCATCCCAGCACACAGGGATAGCCTGCCTGTTAGCAATCTAACTTTAAGGAGACATCAGTTCCACATTAAAAGACCCTTTAATCAAGTTGTTGCTCCACCCCATGCTTAAGCCCAAGTTATGGGCATCCCTGTGGGGGGGGGGGGGTAAAGCTAACACTCAGCCCCATAGCAGTGATTGTTCTTTCATAAAAATGAAAGATCACACAGCACTGCAGGGCTTTATGATCCATTGGTTGTGGCTTTATACTTAACAGCAGCCACAGAAGTGCTGGTTTCCAGAGTGGCTCCTGCTGCCAAGGACCAGCATCATCACTCACAAATCTGTCTCCTTTCTAGCAGCGTGGTTACAAGGGTAAGGGGGGGAGGTAGTAACCGTCGAACCACGTTGCTTAGCAATAGCAGGGTGGATTACAACAGGATTGAATAACATTTTTGGAAGTCTAGTGAGACTTCTTCTTTAAACCAAATCTGCATGTAAAAAATGAAAAAAACCTTAGTGGCAGTTACATAGTAGGTACGTTTGAATAAAGACAATAGTCCATCCAGTTCAACCCGTGTAGGTGCACGTGTGTCAGCGTTTATAATTATTTCCCATATCCCTGTATGTTGTGTTCTTTCAGATGCACATCCAAGAGGCTTTTAAAAATATCCATACTCCCCATTGCGCCCAGCAATTGTGGAAGAGAGTTCCACATCCTTATTGCCCTGACAGTGAAAAAACCCCTGCGCAGTTTAAGGTTAAACCACTTCTCCTCCAATCTCATTGTGTGGCCCCATATCCTCTTACACTCCCTGAGACTGAATAGATTTTTTCCTATGCTGGGAGTGGATACACATACCTGTTGTGGCAATTCCTGCTGTAGCCCTGATTGGTTCCCCCAGAGAGAGTCTATTTGCACTTTTGGCTTGAGTGGCACCAAAAAGTAAGAAACTAAATCTCTCTTCCTTGCAGTTACATAACAAAAAACCTTTTGAATACAGAAAACATTTATTTAACAAGAAAAAACACACACACACACACACACACACACACACACACACATATATCTCCAAAGCTATATTTATTAGATATTCCAATAAGTAATTCAGAAGGAAATAATAATAAAAAATGAGCTCTTGGCAGTGGTTTATTTCTGCACAATCCAGAACCTGTGATGACTATGACAGACTATCTTTAGAACATATTTCTCTGAGAGAAAGGACAATGCAAATCAATGTTCTATATCCCACACTAGAAGTAAACATTTTTCTCAATAAGCATTGTAATTTGTAAAATAAAATAAAAATAGCCATAAGCTTCCAGCTTGCACCATGGCTAAAATAAGAGCCATACACTGGTTTGAGCCAATCGTGTTCCACACAGAATTTGCCCAGGGCTACAGACAGAATGAAGTAAAAACATTCACATGCTGGTTATTAGGTGCTGAGGATAGCTCCAGCCGAGCTGTTGCTTAGTGATTCACAAAACAGTCACAGCAGACCGGTTAAGTATAAGGTTACTAAATAGCACTTGTGAAGTCTGTTGTTCTATTTCACTTGAAGCTCAGTCATGCATCCCCAGGACTTTCCAGAGGTTAATGTCACTTTCAAAGGGACCTACAATACAAGGTTTTCTGGATGTAAGCAGGATCTATCTTCTTGATGATTAAGTTGATTTTACTTATCATAATAGGCAACAGCAATAAAATACATTAATAAAACATGGGTAATACATTATGCATTATAAGGTATGATAGTAAAATTTGCAATAAGTCTATAGTACAATATCTATAGTCTAGTATCTAAATATATTAGAATGACTAGTCATCGGTTTATTAGTGAGCACAATAGACTGGTAGTGAAAATTGAGCCATGGTTCTTTTATATAGCTAGGTGGTATAAAGTCTACATGCACTTTGTGCAAACACTACCATCAGAAAAAGCAAGCCTGAGGTTGGTTCCATGACTATGAATCTTTTTATAGTCTAACACATTGCCAATGACAACTACACTTAGAAACCAGCAGTCATCTCTTTAACAAAGTGCATCTGCTGAATGTGCACCAGGATTTGGAACTGCACATCCAAGAAAGAAGGAATGGGAGGGGGGTGGGGGGGCAGAAGACAAGGATGCACCAGAGTATGCCATGCTGCAGTCACCACTCTACCCTAACAATCAGGTAGAACGGACCAGCCTGCTTCAGGCTTGTATAGACAAGTTTCAGATTCAAAAATCATTCAAATGTTTTCATGTAAAAGTCAAGATATTATTAAGTTTAATGCATTTACTGCATAAAGGTAAAAAATGTCCCACTGCCTGTTTCTCTCCCCGATCCCTAAATACTTCTGTAAGCCCTCTCTTGATTCAGCGCTATACACATCTGCAGAAGTGCTGGCTTTGCTCCTCTTCTCACAGGACAGACTTAGAGCAGTGGGATCCATTGGCTCTTGCTGCGGCCAATCAAAGAGAGCAAAGGAAAGGGTCTGGGCGCCCTTACGTGTGTTTCCATAGCAAGCAGCTTGCTATGTAAGTACATGCAGAAGAGGAGGAGCAGACAGGGCCGGCAGGGGAGCCCAGAAGAGGAGGTAAGGGGCCACTCTGTGCAATATCACTGCACAGAGCAGGTAAGCATAAGCCTTTTATTTTAGAAAAAGAGTTGAATTGCATCAAGCAGCTTCAAGTTGCTTTTCTATTTGCATTGACTTCTATGGAAAAAGCAGCTTAGACAGAAGAAAGAAACGCGTAAAAGAGCCTTAAGGAAGATCTGTAAATTTGAAAAAAGGGGGCAAAAAGCTATAGTTATGAAGTGCAGTCACCTTTAGGTGCTTGCATAAGACTGCAGCAACCTTCCAAGCTTGCCTATTATGGCCAGATTGCAGGCCGTTTTGACACTCTGGTTATTGTCAGAGTTTTCTGCAAAGGCCTGGTCAACTCATTACTATTGGGCCATCACTACGATGGGCAGCCTCATTTGCCATTAGTAATGTGAGTGAGGGGGCAGAAAGGGTCAAAGCTTTTCCTGCCAGAGGCGCCTGAGATTCAACTGTAACTGGAAGGTTTGGGAATGTGCGGCATGCATGTAAAGTTAGGGTTAGGGTATCTGAAAAGTGGTCATGTAAGGGCAATATTTTCTTCAACCATTATAATAATGGTCTAGTCTAGTGTATCTGATATCACCCCATGGTCCCCAGGGTACCTATACATAGTTATCCTTATATTATAGCTACAATGTTGAATTGTTCTGGAATTAAGGATCAACTGGCAATGCAAGAGGTGTCCATATTTCACACAGAGGCTCCTTTGATATAGGAGTACCAGGTCTACAGTAGTACTAAAGGCAAAACTTTTTTCATTTTGGATTTAATGTAACCCATCAGTTTATTTCTGTGTCCCATTGAGGAAATTTCCCTTCACTTTCTGTTCCATAGCCAAAACAGAAAGTGAGAGAAAATCCCTCCAAATTTAGAGAATCCATTGGTGTCACCAGAACTTGTGTCAAATGGTGACAATCCAACATTCTTATACTTTCCCTTTCAATGATACCAGTAAACAGTACAAAGCGAGTGAATCTCCCTAAACGGGCACAAACATCAATAAAATCCTGACAGGCATTCCATTCCCTCTCCATTCTAACCAAAACAAAAAAGTGATACTTTAAAGGGGCCTCTTTAGAAATATTTTCACACAAGATTTTCCCCATGTAATACAATTTAAAAATGTGTGAATCTTGGGTGGACTGTATGAATTATGTATGAAAACATTTATAAATTGACCCCTAAACCTGAATGTTTGCCCAGTATTATTGAACGTTATAGCCAGTTACACTTCACTGGAACAATGTGTTTACTGGAAGTGAAAAAATAAAGTGCTGTTAAATACTATTAGATATATTAAAAAATTGGCATGTTTAAATTTAACGTTTTATTGGTTATTATAGCTCTGGATGAAAAAATGCCTCTGTGCTCTCAACTAAGACTTTTGATTAAAAGAATCTGTTAAATATGTGTGGGTGCACAGGTGTGTGCAGAGGTATTATATCATTATGGCAATGGTAAAAAGGAAAATTAAATAATCCAGATTTCCCCTTTTAAAGGTTATATTAAAAAAAAAAAAAAAACAACACCACAACTCCATACTACTCAGTACACATCCGTTGTATTTCCATGGTCAGACCAAGTGGTACAAACAATAGGATGGGGGTCTAACTGCCCTGTGATTGTGCATTTACAACAAAATGTTAAGGCATTCCACCAAATGCCAGATTCTTTTCTTCATCTTAATTCAGAATATAAGTGCATGAGAGTACGACTATTGGGTCGCTTTTTTTCTATGAGTCTTAGATGTGCTTTGTTCTTGTAGCAACATGTTACTGTCAAGTGTCCCCAGTTCCCTGTACCTGGGGGCATACCCCTCACAGGTGATAACACTGTTCATAAGAAATTGTGGTAGGTCAGCACCCCTCTGTATTACACCACCGTGGATAACGCACAGTCTTCAATGACTAACTTCAAATATTTGTACCTTCAGTTCAATTCCATCTGCATGCTGTACAGATTCCATAGTGTGTTTAACAAGCCCTATAATTGTATGAAAACAAAGGTGCAATTAAAATGGCTATTTAAAAGACGTTATTAGAAAATTGAAAACATCCTAGCAGTTTTCTTCATTTTCATGAATGTATTTTCCTGAGTTAAATCAATTTTTGATTCATCATTACAAAGAAAGGTTATTTGCAATTATTAGCATTATTCATTTACTAAACTGCCTCTGTAGGGGGCATCATAATTACTAAATACAGCCAGTTTTTTGCAGAATACAGAATATAATTAACCAATATCAGTGTCATTAAGTAAATTTTTTTTCTAAATATGTCCTGGGAAGTTATGAAAACGACAAAGCAATATCGAGGGGAAAATGATCAATTAACTGTACAAAAAAGTGGCAACCACCCTAACCTATAACTAGCCTTTGCATTAAGGTGCACATGGAAGGGCAACATGCATCACAAACAATCTTTGTTTAAGTAATTCTAAAGGCTTTTTTTTCAACAAACATGTTATGCTTACCTGCTCTGTGTAATGGTTTTGCACAGAGCAGACCCAATCCTCCTCTTCTTGGGTCCCCCGCCAGTGTTCATGGTCCCTCCCTCCTGTCAAATGCCCCCAGAGCAAGCAGCTTGCAAGCTTGCAATAGGGGCACCCAAGCAGGCTCATTCCTGAGCCACAGCTCTGTGTCCATTCAGACACAGGGCCATGGCTCGGCCCCACCCCTCCCTCTCCTAATTGGCTCACTGGCTATGATTGACAGCAGTGGCAGACAATGGCTCCTGCTGTGGTCTCAGCCAATGAGGAGGGAGAGTCCCCGGAGAGCCAAGGCTCTGATGCACATCGCTGGATCGAGATGGGGCTCAGGTAAGTATTAGGGGGGCTCCTGCACATAGAATGCAGGAAGGTAAAAAAACATAGAGCCTTTAGAACCACCTTAACCTCATACTGTCACTTCCCAACAGGCCTTTAAGTGGGTTTTAATGCTCAGGAGGTGGCGTGGCTTCTGTATCATGTGACCATTGTGATTGGCTGTCACAGTGGTCACATAATCGGTAGTCTGTCCTGCTGGTTTATGCTCAGAAGCCTTGACCGAAAGTGGCCTGGGAAAAGTGTGTGGGCCGCTCAGGCTCGATAGGGACTAAGACTAAGCTCTGGGGGGCAGAGTGAAATGCGTTGCGGGCGTAGCCTGGTTGGAGTCCAGGCTGAGGTTGCCACTCTATTCATTGCAGTAGGACACCATAGATGTGCAACTTCCAGGGGCTACCCTTCCTTTCTTGAACTTGACCGAAAGCGGTCAGTGATAACTCAACTCGGTAAGTGTGCAGGGACAGTACAGTGGCTGATAGTTGAAGCCCACCTTGCTGCTGAATAAATGCGTTATAGCCAGCAAAACATTAAATAAGCCACGCATTACATTATGTTGAGAGCCATGTCATTTGTAAAAAAGAAAACAAAAAGTATAGATATAGGTTTTAAGTTAAGGTACTGGCAATTGGCAATTCTGCCCAAAAAAAAGCTTTTTTTGTTTTCTTACAAAGCATAAAAAAAATGTAATAAAAGAGGGCATTAGGGCTTTCAGTTCCTGAAGAATAGGGGAAATTTGATATAATGGCTTTTATGCATTACTTGTTTTCACCAAGTGCACTGCAGAGAGTCAAAGTACAAATGTTTAATCTCTTTCAACCAAAAGCTAGAAGCTTTTCAATATCAATGGAGTGTTTAGTAAACACTACATATTGTGAGTTCACAATTGACCGTTGACAGCATCCCATGACTGAGAACAAGTATTATTGGCTCTTGGCCTTCAAAACAATGAGCACAGCTCTAATTGACATCATGGTCACAACATCGGTATGTATGATCACATGCACCCTTATGTGCCATTGCATAATCATACTCAATCCACATTTAAAATAGAAACACTAGTTACAACTATTTTGTTTGTTTTGGTTTGAATAGAATGAAAAAGGATTACTGATTTTTACTATTCTCTGTGCTCATCAATCTCCAGGACAGGAACATTTCTTCATTAAGGGCACAAGCAACAATTAAAATCTAAACAGAGCTTCTAACCCTTCTTCACATTAACATGTGTGGGGTTTTAATTTGGTTTTGTCTCCCTTGGAGGGAGGGAAACCCTTTAACCAGGGCTAAAGGCCACAGTAGAAACCTGACAGGGATTGTATCTTTCACTTTATCCAAAATCAAAACAAAGCTTTTGGTGAGGTCCAACAAAATAATATATTACGCAATGCTTTGTATAGAACATTTATGCCAATGACATCACTCCCTTCGCCAATGGCACACACACACACACACTTTACCTTAGTTATTTAAAGAGGGACATCACCAATTTAGCTGAAAATTAAAAGGCAGCAATAGAAAAATTGTAGCTGCTGGTTTAAAAAAAACCCATACTATACAGAACAAAATTCCTATTATATTAATTATACATTACAGGACATAGAATTTGTATTTATAAACTATTGGATGTACCCAAGCAATAAACTGAAGGTAGGCAACAATATATCTAAACAGAATTGCCAACAGGCCCACAAGAAAAACAAGGGTTAAAGAACCCAAACACAAAAACACTCAGATAAAAGCTAGAAGCTTCTTGTAGCCGGGCCTTACGACAACCAAGATCTGAACATCCACCTGGTAGAATTTAGAGAATGTGGGCACAGATCAGATGGTGGTCTTGCAAGCAGATGCTTGATGCTGAAAAGCCCAAGAGACACCAGTAGCCGTGGTGGAATGGACTTTGATAAAGAAAGGAGGAATTCTGCTCCTAGGAGCATAGACCCTGGAGATAAGTTGCCTAATGGCAACTTGGAGCAGGAAGCCCTTTACGAGGACCTCATCCAGTACAAAGAAACTTACTGCCAGGAAGACCCTGGTCACATTCAGGCAATGCAGGGCAATTTCCTTGTCATGTTTCGAGAAGGATAAAGGGAAGGAAGGACAATGCCCTTACTGACATGGAAAGAAGAGACTGCCTACGGTAGGAGGGAAGGTTTTGGTCTCAAATACACCTTGACTTTGTGAAAAACAAGAACCCTTTACAAAAAGACAGATGTAATGGCCACCAGGAAGGTAACCAATGTAAGTCTTCCGAAAAAATGTGTCTAATTGGTTCAAAGGGGGGGGGGGGGGGGTTCT
>BLSH010537230.1:537405-560177 GCA_018402905.1 Glandirana rugosa | reverse complement strand
GACGTTCCTACGTCTCCTCCCACCTCACCACCGACTAGGGTCCACACACGTCCCTTCCCAGTTCCGGGTGATGGTGGGCCTTGACCCTTCCCTGCACACACCTGGGATCAGCCACCACTCCACCCTCCTCTGCATCCTTGCAGGTCCCCTCTGATAGCAGGACAAGCACACCACCCAGTCTACCTACTGCATTCTCCATGCTCTGACAGCAGCCTAGAAAACAGCAGGCAAACTAAAACGTCTATGCTGCGTCCTCCCTCCTAACGAGCGAAGAAACATCACCAGCACACCAAGGACTCCTTAAAATGGGTCTACAGCTTTATTTTCATGGTCACATAGTAAACATAAGGCAATTTTTCGGAGCCACGCAGGGCCCCTTTGTCAGGCAAGTGACGATTGTGAACACAGTGCCCCAATATCCTCTGGATTCAACCAAGATTGATAACCCCTGCAGTGGGTAGCCGTCAAGGGTGCTGTTTAGGCAAGCAAAGCAACAAATCCAAATGCAATATTCCAACCATGCACAGGTTCCGGAAAATGACTATTTGGTATTATTGGGTACTGTAATAACCACAGGCTGGGAACCTTACACAATCCAAGTGAAGAAATGGCACCAGAACACCAAAGATTCCTCAAAATTAATTCAAAGCTTCATTTTTGTGGTCACATGGTCAACACAAGGCAACGTTTCAGACCCAGACAGGGCCCCTTCTCTCCTACCGGAACACAGAATAAGATTTTACTACCCCCCTTCCCAGGCCGGTGCCCTAAGGCAGATGCCTAAGCTGCCCTATGCTGGTGCTGACACTGCTCAGCAAATATTTGGCTAAAATAAGGAAAGAAATCTAGCGTAATGTTAAATTTATTTGCATCTATCTTTGTCCCAAATTTACATCTGGCCATTCTGATGCATTTTCTAGGCTCTTGTGAGAAAAGTGACACAAAGCAGCAATACAAAAATCCAACCAAAAACCATATACTATTGTTGGCTTACATCAGCTCATCTTCCTGCAATAATCAGACATATCTGGCAGTATACTGACTAGGAGGCCATGAAATCACAGCTGTCTCATTTTGTTTGGTTTGGAGTTACTTTCAGTATAGCAGCCAAAAACACCTGCTGAGCCTCATGTTATTTCTGTGGAGGGGTCAACAAAATAAGATCAACATTCTTGCCTAGTCCTCTGTGCAGTCACAAGTGCCATGCTATGAAGATATGGTTCATAAATCTAAAAAACACAATTTTTAACTCTATTTTCCAATATTTTACTTTCACACTTCACAGTAAAAATTTAGATATATCTGTCCAGGTCCTCCAATTATCTGTTTTCTTTGTGTGTGTTTGTCACATCTACTGTATAAAATGTTGCCTTTCAATGCATTTTCAATACAACCTGCTGCCAATTTTAATGTATTTTAATGCAAGTTATTTGCTCACATGTTACGTAAAGTAGGGTAAGAACTTTCAGGATTTAAAATGTTCATTCTTTTGGTAGATGCAAAAACACATAATGCAAGTATTTGACCCCTTTCACACTGAGGCAGTTTTCAGGTGAGAGGATTTTAGCGCTAGAAACAGTGCCTGTAAAGCGTCTGAAAACTGCATCCCATTCATTGAAATGAGTGCTTTCACACTCAGGCGGTGTGCTTGCGGGACGTGAAAAAGAGTTCTTCAAGCAGCATCTTTGGGGCGGGTTTGGAGCGCTGTAATCAGCGCTCCCAAAATGCCCCTGCCCATTGAAATGAATGGGCAGCACTTCCAAAGCGCCTCAAAACTGGACTTTTTTACCATTTTTTTGGTAAAAAGCGGCCCACTAGCAGCCGAAAAGCACCCCTAAACCAGCGCTAAAGCACCGCCAAAACGAGCGGCACTTTAATGCCAATAGCACGGGTGCCTCAGTGTGAAAGTAGCCGTTATATAGTTCTATAAATTAATGCAATGTTCATTTTAATGTTTATGTTAATATTAATTAGGGTTGCACCGATACCGGTATCGGTAACGTTACTAAGCATTTGCTCCGATACCTGAAACCAATACCGGAAGTGACGTTATCTTGGGGGCAGACAGTGGCATTGCTAGAGGGGTGCGGGCCACACCCGGGTAACACCTGCCACTCGCATGTCCCAGGCAGCTGCGGTGGCTGTGCTGCTCCTCCCTGTGGTCAGCCAGCCAACCATTCATTTTACTGCACGGCCTTCAGGGCCAGGGGGCGGAGAGAGGAACTGGATAGGAGACCCCATCACTGCGTGTAGGGATAGGAGTCCTGGGGCATTTTTCATCTGACATCCGGTGGCACCAGCAGCTCCAGCGACCAAGCTCACCTGGTGTTCTGGACCTATACTACATGATGGATTTGTTTTAACTGTTAAATTGTAAGTAGCCCTCTATTGGGGTAATTAAATCATTTACATGTTCTGCTGCACTTAGAGGTGCTTCTCTCCATTTGTTTTTGTCCTTCATGTATTTAGAGTCTGTGACAGCTCTACAAGAAGCTTGCCCTAGTGTTGGATCTGCTGGAACTTATTATGGACTCACATATTATACTTTCATGAACATTGTTCATAGCAGATTAGGTATATTGGTATCGGCAAGTACTTGAGGAAAAGTATCGGTACTTGTACTCGGTCTTAAAAAACTGGCATCGGTGCATCCCTAATATTAATTATAATGGACCTTTTTTGAGAACTAACAGTTTTATAAAATTTTCAATTCAACATGCAAAAAAAAAAAAAGTACAGGACATTCAAGTAGCTGATGTGAAAAAAATGTCCAATACACAAACAACACAGTAAAAGTACAATAAATTAACCTCTAACCTAGGCACTCAGTAAGTTAACCCCTAACCGTATGGTAACAGGAGAACGTCACCAAGCTAGCAACTAAGAAGGAAAGCAGGGGGTACGTATTCACAGTAAAATCTTAACCGCATGGGGGTATGCAGTTACCAACCAATGGTCACTGTACCAAATGCAATAGAAAAAAGGAGTACCCAGGAAAAAAGTAGGAGAGAGAAGAAAGGGAAAGGGAAGAAAAAGGGACGAGGAAAACTTCGCCATCTACGGAGCTCAGCCAAAACCATTAGCCTCCCCACATACCCACCCCATAGCGACCCACAGAGTTTTTTTAGAGGTCTTAGAAGAACTGAGTTGGGAGTCCCAAAATTAAGGCTTTAGGGTCAAAGGGAATTCAGGATCCAAAAATGGAATAGACTAAAGAGTGCACCGTCCGCCAATAAGGCAATCAATGCACAAGACCAGATGTGGAACAATGTGTCTGTTTCTTTTTTGCATAGCCAGCAACAGTGGTCAGCAGAGGGGTATATAGAGTGGATTGGGTCTGGGTTTTGATACCAGTGAAAGAGGATCTTGTACTGCTTTTACATTTATAAGGTGCATATGGAACTTTTGGACACCTGGGACCAAATGAGTTGTCACGACTTCAGGGGCAGCTCTGCCCCCAGAGCCTGCTCCCACTTTCTCATATAAGCATGCTGGACCGTAAGTGATGCAGAGACAGATATAAGGAGTTTATAAATTTGAGAGATCATGCCCTTGGAGGACGGAGCATCTAAACGAATTGTTTCAAATGCCGTCAATTCAGAAAATCAGAGGGTGCTCGTAAGGGTAAGTGCTTAGTGGCGTACTTGTAGGTAACTGAAAAAGGCCTGTTTAGGGAGGTTATATTGGGAACGCAACATCTCAAAAATGTAGAGGAATTTAGGAAATATAGCCATTTTTATTAGTAGCAAATGTGACAAACAAGGAGAGTATGTGGGTTTTCCATTTAGCAAGAGAAGCCTTAATAGAGGCGTATAAAGGGAGGAAGTTGACTTTGTAAAGTGTATTATAGGACAGTGTAAGGTTACCACCAAGGTACTTCAATGTTGATGATTTCCATAAGTAAGGAAACAATTGGGATAGACAGGAGGAAGTCTAGTGAGGCACACTGAGATGGAGGGCCTCTGTTTTAGTGTTGTTAATTTTATAGCCAGAAAGGAGGCTATATCGGTCCAACTCTCTGTAAAGGTTAGGAAGTGAGATTAGCAGGTGGGTGGGTGAATATCAGCAGAATAATGTCTGCGAAAAGGGATATCTTGAAGTTTCTAGTGTAGATCAGAATGCCATGTATATTCGGGTTTTGTCTGATATGGGCTGCCAGGGGTTCGATACACAGGGCAAAGAGGAGAGGGGACAAGGGACACCCCTGCCTCGTGCCATTGGAAAGTGTAAAAGAGGAAGAAGTGGTTATGATGTTTTGATAGAGGCTGTCAGAGTCAAGTATAGGTGGGTGATGGCCTTCAGGAAGGGGCCCTGAATTCCATGGGGACCGAGGGTGGTGAACAGAAATGGCCAACTAAACCTATCAAAGGCTTTTTTCTGCACCAAGCCTAAGAAGCAATGCCTCAGTCTGGTCTCTTTCCACCACCTCTATAAGGTCTATGACTTACCTGGTGCCTGCCTGGTGGAAAGGGATAACCCCCACTTGATACTTCCTTGTGGATTATAGACAGCAAGAGTTTATTCAGCCTGTTCACTATGATTTTGGTAAAGAGTTTAAGATCCGAGTTTCCCAGCGATAATGGATCTTTTTAACATGTGTTCGTGTGCAAAAAATGCAGTTAGCAAAAATATCTTAAATTTAAGGTACAACGACAGTTCAACATGTACGTTCTAGCCAAAATAAGAAAAAATGGGGTAACCTATCACAAATTCAATAAAAGGAGCAACAACATTGAAAACAATTTTATTAATAAAAAATTATATGTTTACTGAATTGCTCCCAGAAAATGTATGCAATACTGGAGTTACACTCCAATCACTAGGAAATAATAAAAAAAAAAAATCTGACACTTCATTCGTTTACAAAATCCACATTTTCTATAGAGCATAAGTACTACTGAATCATTGTGTACTGTGTGGGCCGTGAGAAAATAAAATTAATTGAGGCCTAGTTCCTTTTTTTTTTTGCTTATAAAGGTTGAAGACTGTACTCAGATAGAATTTTTTTATGGTAGCCAAGAAGTCTGTCTACAGTTGTCTATAGTTATATACGTCTGACAAAGGAATGTTTTCAGAGAAACAGCTGGTACAGGAATAATGGAACACATTAGAAATTAACTGCATCCTGTGTTATTTCTTTCTCAATAAGAAGTGGAAGGCTTCCTTTAATAAGATATTTTTCCACTGGTACCAAAATGGCTACAGTTTTTTGTGCTTTGATGTGAATATGCCCTAATAAATTATAGACAGGAGTAGCCAGTTCCTGTCACCAGCAGTAGGGCCATGCTAATTCTGCTCATAAAATTTGGAGGGGAGTAGTTTTGCAGACTGCTCATTAAGAAACTGTTCCATAAACTTGTTAGGTTTGCTCTGTCTAATGAACAATTTATAGACTTGGAGAAAGAATGGGTCAGAAGCAATGAGGTAGAGCCTGTTTATGTAATGAGCAAATGTGAGTGCCTCCATGTGTATCATGTTATACATGCATTGTCTGTTTGCCTTTAATTATTATAATTTTGGCTCTACTTCACTCTGTAGCTAGTGGATGCTCTGTATAGTTAGTCCCACCCTTCTTCTTAATGCTTTAGCCTCCATTCACCATGTGTTCTGTATTCAGCTGGAGCTAGACACACTATTCATTTTTTGTCCTATCTGATATTCATCTGTTATGATCTGTACACGTTTTAGATTAAAGCCTTCTACGATTTGCAAGATGTCATTTGGATTGAATCACTGTCTGTCAATTCTACTAAGAGTGTAAGTTACAGCTATCTTGCCACAACTCGATCAGTTATAGCGGTCATAGCTATCAGGGTTTGGCTTGGCCCGTTAGTTCCAGTGAAGGGAACACTTAAGGCGTCAGCATACCAAGACATTTTGACAATTTCAGCCTCCCAACTTTGTGGGAACAGTTTGGGGTTGACCTCTTCCTGTTCTAACATGACTGCACACCAGTGCACAAAGCAAGGTCCTTAAAGACATGGATGAGCGAGTTTGGGGTGGAGGAACTTGACTGGCTTGCACAGAGTCCTGACCTCAACCTGATAGAACACCTTTGGGATGAATCAGAATGAAGACTTCGAGCCAGGTCTTCTCATCCACATCAGTGCCTGACCTCACAAATGTGCTTCTGGAAGAATGGTCAAACACTCCCATAGACATACTCCTAAACCTTCTGGACAGCCTTCCCAGAGGAATTGAAGCTGTTATAACTGCAAAGGGTGGGCCGACTCAATATTGAACCCTACAGACTAAAGGCCCGTACACATGGTCCGATTATCGGTCAACAACGGTCGTCCAACAGCCTATTGACCGAAAATCCGATCGTGTGTACGCACAGTTCTACAGCCGATTTCCAATCGTCATCACACCAGCACATAACCCATCCACCTCCTGTCCACATACTTTTCTTATTCCCCACTTTCCACCATCCCTACACTTCTGCACTCACATCACACAGCTTGATTTTACTAATCAGCATGATTTGCATTGGTTTGGGTTTGTCTTGTTCCAGTTTGCACCTATTACTTCACAGCACCTCTCACTTTCTTTCACTCCCTTTCTTTTTTCCTCCCTTCCCCTCCCCCCCTCCTCTTTTTTCCCTTTTTTCTCTCTTACTTTCTTTTTACTGCTTAGTTTTTCCTTCCCCTGCTTCTTTTCCCTCCTTGCTCCACCTTTATTTTCCCCCTCCTTTCCTCTTTTCCTTTTTTTTCACTTGTTACTTTGATATGACACTTACATTTCTCACCTTTCCCTCTTTTCCCCATCTGCACCAGCGCCTTTGATTCTCTCAACACACACATTTGTTGTAATTACACTTTATACATATCACCACTTTTTTTCCCCCTTCACACTATACACATTTATATTTTCATTAAGCTAAATATGGATAAGATACTCCAAAACATAGAGACATACTTGCACTGTATTTACATCAATTTTATTATTGAAGTTATAATTATTTTTTATGAATCATGTAAACTGACCCACATGGGAATATCAATCCTGGCTGGCCAGTGAAAATAAATCATATAGACATTATTAATATTTCCATTAATTAAATATAGGTTGTGAATTCCCGGCACAGCTCACTGCACCCCTCAACAGAGGGATTTATGTGTGACCTCTTGCAAGCCCCGAGGTGGAGACGGGGTTCCGAGCAATGGGAGCGGGGACAGCGCAACTGAGCCAATATCTGCTGATTTGTTTTAACTGCATTCTGGTCTTTGGGACTGGAGCCACACAGCAATGTTCAGTGGAAGGGATCCTTCCCCCTGATGAAGAACTACAAACCTCTAAAAGGTCGAAACGCATTGGGACATTTGACGCAGCCACCGCTGTATCGTATATGATCCATTCATTGCAATACTGTAACATTGTATATGTGATGTATAGGTCCCTTGTTTGCACAACCAGAGCTCATGATTTTTTATCATTCTAATTTGCACTTATTTATGGAAATGTAAAATAAATTTTGATATTTGAATCAAACCACAAAAAATGGGATTTTTTGACTTACCGTAAAATCCCTTTCTCTGAGTTTGTTGACAGGCACAGCGACTCTTAGGACTAAGTGGGTTATACTGCCCTCTTCCGGAGTTTACTAGGCAGAACAGGCAGTTCTAACAGCAAAAAGAACAGCAACAGACACAGCCCCTCCCAGGGGGCAGTCCCCACTGGCAGATAACCCACCACCCAGCTCTGCTAGCTCAGTTCGTAACAATCAGTGCAACCACAAGAGGAGTGAGTTATGTGCCTGTCGACGAACTCAGAGAAAGGGATTTTACGGTAAGTCAAAAAACCCCGTTTTCTCTTTCGTTCGTCGACAGGCACAGCGACTCTTAGGACTACACCCAACCGAACCCCCAGTGAGGAACCACATGTGTCTCACACGGCCGCCTGCAAAACTTTGTGACCAAACGCAGCATCCGGGGATGCTGAAACATCAACTTTGTAAAACTTTGAGAAGGTGTGCACCGAGGACCAAGTAGCCGCTTTGCACACCTGAGACACAGACTCCTGATGTCGAAAAGCCCAGGAAGTGCTAATCGCCCTGGTAGAGTGAGCCGAGACCGGGAAAGGAGGTTGCAGACCCCAAACAGCATAGGCTCGGGTCACTGTCTGTCTAATCCAACGTGAGATAGTGGCCAAAGAGGCTGCCAAACCTTTGCGTGGACCATCCACTATGACAAAGAGAGCATCCAACCTCAGAAAGGAGGCCGTGGTCGCCAGATACACCCGCAGGGCCCGAACAATGTCCAGGGAGTGCAAAGCAACCTACTTAGGGTGAGATGGGCGTGGGCATAACGAAGGAAGGACAATGTCCTCATTGATGTGGAAGCAGGACACCACCTTCGGTAAAAAGGAAGGTGATGGGTGCAAGACCGCCCTATCCTTGTGTAGGACAAGATAAGGGGACCTACAGGAAAGAGCTGCCAACTCAGACACCCGCCGAGCGGATGAGATAGCCACCAGGAAAGCCACCTTCTGTGAAAGCAGTTGCAGTGAAATTTCCCTGATATTCTCAAAGGGCGGCTTCTGAAGGTCCGAGAGGACCAAATTGAGGTCCCACGGCGCCAGAGGTGACCGTACCTGGGGGACGACATGGCGAACCCCCTGCATAAAGGTACGGATCAAACAATGCGTCACCAAAGGACACTGAAAGAAGATCGCCAGAGCAGAAACCTGACCCTTGATAGTACCTAACGCCAGTTTCTGGTAGAGACCCTTCTGTAGGAAGGCCAGCACCCGAGCCACCGAGAAGGAACGAGGGTTCCACCCCCTCGGCTTCGCACCAGGTGATGTAAGCCTTCCAGGTACGGTGATAAATTTTACTTGAAGTGGCCTTACGTGCCTTCAACATGGTAGGAATCACCGAGTCCGAGACACCTCGATCCCTCAACACCTGGGATTCAATAGCCAGGCCATTAAAGCCAGAGAGGGTAAAGCAGGGTGCAAGATGGGCCATCACCACGGGACATCCACGACCATTCGCACTACGTCGGCGTACCAAGGACACCTTGGCCAATCTGGAGCTACCAGAATGGTCGGTATGCCCTCCGCTTCTATTCTACGCAGAAGGCACGGAAGCAACTTGAGAGGAGGAAAGGCATAGATGAGTCGATACCGAGCCCACGGAGCTACTAGAGCATCCGCCGCATCCGCCAAGGGATCCCTTGTCCTGCTCCCGAAGGTCTGCACTTTCTGAATGAGACGGGACACTAGCAAGTCCACATCTGGAGCACCCCACCTCAGACAAATCTGATGAAACACCTCCAGGTGGAGGGACCACTCTCCCTGGTCCAGACACTGACGACTGAGATAGTCCGCCTGCCAATTTTCTATGCCCGGTATCTGAACGGCAGAGATTACCGGAACATGTCTTTGTGTCCACTGCAGAATGGGGGCTACCTCCGAGGCCGCAGCCAAGCTTCTCATCCCCCCCTGGTGATTCACATATGCCACGGCCGTGGCATTGTCCAACTGAATCCGGACAGGGCACCCATGCAGCCTCGATATGGGAGAGGCAGCACCAGATCGCCCGCAATTCCAGGACATTGATCGGGAGACGAGACTCCTCCGGAGACCACCGACCCTGGGCTGAGAGCAGCCCCAGGACTCTGCCCCAGCCAGTCAGGCTGGCGTCCGTCGTGATCACTGTCCAGCGAAGGGGGAAGAAGGACTTCCCCGACCGAAGAGCTGGGGCCCACAGCCATCAGAGCAGCGACGCCCTCACCTGGTGATCCATCCTGATCAGCCGATCCAGTGAAGATGGGGACCTGTCCCATCTCAGGAGAATTTCCCGTTGCAAAACACGGGTGTGACACTGAGCATAAGGGACCACCTTGAAGGAGGCCACCATGAGGCCCAAGACCCGCATGCAAAACCAGACTGAGGCCTATTTCTGGGACAGTAGGGACCGAACCGCCGACTGCAGCGCCTGCCGCTTGGTTGGCAGGAGGAAGACCTTCGCCTGGACTGCATCCAGGATCAGCCCCAGATACTCCAGGCCGTGAGAAGGATTCAGAACTGACTTCGGGAAGTTGATCACCCACCCAAACTCCTGCAGAGTGTGCAGGGTAATCGCCACATTGTCCCTGAGTGCTGGAGCTGACTCCGCATGCAGGAGAAAGTCATCCAGGTACGCCACCACCGCAATGCCCTTCTGCCTCAGCAGAGCCAGAGCCAGCAGTTTGGTGAAAACCCAAGGCCAGGCCAAACAGGAGAGCCACGACCTGGTAGTGCTCTTCGCCAACCGCAAAGCGCAGGAAGCGCTGGTGCTGGGCGCAGATGGGGACATGCAGGTACACATCTTTGATGTCGAGGGAGGCCAGGAAATCGCCCTGGTGCTGGGCCACTACCACAGAGCGGACCGACTCCATGCAAAACCTGCAAACCCGCACAAACCTGTTGAGGCCCTTCAGGTCCAGGATGGGACGAACCCCGTCCTTCTTCGGAACCACAAAAAGTTTGGAATAAAAACCTTGGGAACGTTCCCCCCGTGGAACAGGAACAATCACCCCTTGACCCAGCAGGTCCTGCACAGCTCTGAAAAGGGCCCACAGCCTGCCCGCAGGAAGCTGTAGGTTGGAGGCGAAGAACCTGTCTGGGGGGCGGAAATGAAATTCTATGCTGTACCCCGTGGAGACCACCTCAAGGACCCAGCGGTCCAAAATGCGGGAGGACCACCTGTCTGCGAACCCCAGGAGATGTCCCCCCACCCGAACGTCGGATAGGGGCAACCCTTCATGTGGAGGAGACCTTGTTCTCTGGCTTGGTGCGCTTATGCAGCCAGGGACACTTCTGTCCACCCACGGGGACCTTGGTGGGCTGTGAACCCTTGCCCGAGGAGCGGAAGGGACGAAAAGGCCACCTATGGGCCAGAAAGGGAGGGCCCTGCCGGCGACGGGGGTCCGAACTCCTCCTAGATTCCAGGAGAAAGGTGCTCTTCCCTCCCGTGAGATTTTTGATCATTTCATCCAAGGAGTCACGAAGAGCCGCCCCCCCTGGAAAGGCAAGTCTGCCAGGGCCTTCTTAGAAATCTGGTCCACGGACCAGCACTTCAGCCAAAGCCACCGCCTGTGATGCAGCCCTGGACGTCTTGGATATCAGCCGCGTCCAGGGCTGCATCACACAGATACTGAGCCCCCTGGACCATGCGATCTGCAAGATCCACACACTCAGGAGAAGCCTGCATCTTGCACAACTCGCTGTGTAGCAGCTTCGCCCACACAGTGAACGCTTGCAACACCAGTGCAGAAGCCACGACGGGCCGCATGGCAGACCCTGTTAGAACAAATAGGGATCTGACGCAAGCCTCGGCCTTCCTGTCAGTCGGGTCCTTAAAAGACTGCGTGCCCTCCACCGGGATGGTGGTCGCCTTACTCAGGCAGGACACGGGGAGATCAACCACGAGAGGTGATGCCCACTTCTTCAATAATTTATCCTCAAAGGGATAACGCACAGCAAAACGCTTCGGAATGGGGAGGGAGCTCTGAGGCCGAGCCCAGTCCTTATAGACAAATTTATCCAGAAAATCCACATACGGAAAAACCTTAGCCGCAAAGCCCGGTCTATGTGACCCAAACGGGATAGGCACCCTCCGAGAGGGTCCCGCTGCTTCTTCCAGTTGCAGGGTCTCACACACTGAGGTGACCAGAGCGTCTACAAGAGCCTTCTCATGCGCAGCAGCGGACGCCTCAGACTCATCCCCGCTATCAGGAGCGCCTGGGATCTCGCCGTCCGACTGTTCAAGGGGGGTCCCCGCCATGGAGGAGCCCATCTCAGGGTCCGAGTCCTCCCCCGAGGAAGGGGGGCAAGGGGCACTTTTTGGCGTCCCTGCGGTTCAACAGTGACTCTACCCGAGAGACAAACATCTCCAGAACCGTGGACATGGCGTCTACAAGGGATGGGGCCCCTGAAGTGCTGGCTGCCGGCACGGAGAGGTCCGGTGGGAAAGCACCCGCATCGGCTGCCATTCTGTCACCCACCCTGCCAGTGCCAAGAGAATGAGGCCTATTGCCAGGAGACCACTGCACCCCCCACCCCACAGGGACTCACCACCCGACCAGAGAGGAGCTGCCTGCTGCTGCTGTCCGCCGCTGTCGCTGCCTTCACCCGCTCCTGCTTCCCACACTGCCGTTGTGCTCAGAGCTGCCATCGTCCTGTTAGGGATCCCACCCGAGACAGCTTACACGCTCCCGGCTAGACCGGAGGGAGCTGTCGGCCCTAGGCGCATTGCGTGCAATGGCGGGGCATTTAACCCACAGGGCCAACCCGTCCAGTCGGGGCTTGTTGCGGTCAACCCAGCGCGAAGCATCTGGTCTAGCGTGTGATGGTCAGCTTGGGAGACTACCTCGATCCAAGAACCAGCCTGTCACCCAGTGCGGTTACTTGATTGTAGTCTTCATCTGTAAGGCTGTCCTCCAGGACAGCCGAAGTGGACCCAGAGGGGTACCACAGATCCCAACAGGGAGCCTAGGTCTACTCCTTGCACTAGGCAGAAAAACACTGATCTAGCAGAGCTGGGTGGTGGGCTATCTGCCAGTGGAGACTGCCCCCTGGGAAGGGCTGTGTCTGTTGCTGTTCTTTTTGCAGTTAGAACTGCCTGTTCTGCTTAGTAAACTCCTGAAGAGGGTAGTATAACCCACTTAGTCCTAAGAGTCGCTGTGCCTTTCGACGAATGAAAGAGAAAAGTATCTTTTTAAAATAACTATATTTTGTACTATTATTGCTGCCAATAAACCCTTACAGGGGGAACCTCCTATTGCATATGCTAACTTGGGGAGGGCAGCATACTCTAACTCTCTATCAGTATCCCCCAGTCCATGTAATCATCCCCTTTCCTTTAAAGACATATCCTCCTACTCGTGCTGCTACTCATGTTGCTGTAGTTTATGTGAGTTTCTGAGCATCTTCAGTCAACTTTTTAAAGTCATGGTAAACACAAGCTAATACAGACATGTTGACTATAATACTGCCCAGTTAAATACATGGTCCATTGACCAGCATTCTGTGAGCATTGAGCATTCCAGTCTGCATTTATCATGAGAATAAGTTCACATTGCAGATACATGGGTAATTGTATCTGATACAGCAGATTTATATGGAATGGGTCTGGAATGTGAGATGGGTCTATTAAAACAAAACCTCTTCCTTCTTCTTGCCCATGTGCAATGACCCTAAAAGTGTCCATTCTTCAATAAGTCAACTTCAACAGGAAAATCATTTAAAGGCCTTATACATTGATGCTACAACCCTCCAGATTTCAACAATGGTGATGGCTGACAGTCAGGCCAAAATACCAGATTCCAGGCCTCTCCACAGACAGTGGAACCATAGGGTACCGCACTGCAGTACCGCCCCCTCTTTCCCCCCTCCCCCCTCTTTCCCCCCACTCCCCCCCCCCCCTCTTTCCCCTCTCCCCCCCCCCAACCATTCTACCTTTTCCTTTAGAACGTGATACTTTTGATAAACCTTAAATCTTAATGTCAAGATGTACACTCTTGGCAACTCTTGGATATGAGGTAGCTTTTGGAGGACTTGGTTTGGTTCCCCATTGGCCTGGCAGGCTGTTTACCACTAACATCTCAGGCACCTTTTTACAGGTGATTATGTTTGATCGATGTATTGTCGATCAACATTAAGTAGTTGATTATGGTGGATATGATATGTTTGAATGTTGTGTTTAGTCAATATTGCACATATAAGATACTATATAATATGCTACTCAGTGATCAATGCTTCATACATATTCTTGTATATGATTACAGTATTTCTGAATAGGATTGGATATTTGTGATGTCTTTAATAACACTGTTATATTTTTATATACATTATGAGTCTGTCTATTACACCCAAGGAGATAATTTAAAGTCCCACACATTTTTGGGTTCTGGAACCTAATGGTGTCTACAATCATGTATCAAATATTGTGTATTTTGAACATATTTTCCCCTCATTCTAGGATTGTTTTAACAGAATGTGAAGCAAAGCTATTCATTCTTGTGGTGGATTCATATTTATATGGAGTTGCCATTTTAGAAACTAATACAAATTCAGCTTTAGAAAAGTAAACCCATCTCGCACTGCTTTCTTGGTATTCTTAGTCATTTATCTTTGTTTTCCTTCTTCCCTGTGGTTTTCACAGAAATGAATTTTTGCTACGGCCAGCAGTTTCTTGGAAAAAAGCCACATGTTTATAAAATACACTGGCTATCATATCCATTAAACTCATTCTCAGTGTGAACAGTTGTGCTAATTTATCAGAGGCTTATATTTGGATTTTGTGTTTGCCATATACCTCTAAAATGGCAAATCCATGTATGGCGTATTTATATCACTTATTTACTCTAGATATGGACAACCACAGTGATCCAAATTTAGGATTACAAATCCTAGCATGCCCAGCAAATGTTTAGATCTGCACAGGCAAAACATTTGCAGCAGCTACAAATGCATACTCTACCTTTATCACGGCATTCCTGTACCACTGTCTGTGTGAAGTCACACACTCTGAATTTCTGCAAAAACCGTTCAATAAATTTATTAGCTTCTGCTGGTGTTGTCCCAAGACATTCTGAAAGACGTTCTTTTCCTGGAAATATGTAAGGACATTTTATATGTGCATGCATATAGTTCTAACTAACCACTTCAGCAACAAACTATAGATATGCTACACTTGGGATTTATCTATTGTGTAAACAAAATTTAATACGCTGCTCAAAGAGATCAGGACACTTGCAATGGAGGTTATTCTGATCTGAAAGTTTGTTGTCATACAATATATAGAAAGAGCTATTTTATTTGCCTCTTCCTAGAAAAGTATGCTCATACATTCAACAGACTAAAGACAGAGTGGGCATTGACAGAGGTGCAGCAAGCACCAAGACATGTCAGAGGGGTGTGTGCAGGAGAGGTGGTGCGATCGGGTTTGGGGGGTTGGCAGTCACATATGTTGCAGAAGTGCGCATCAGAGCACATTGGTGAAGTTGCAGTCACTGCAGAATTGCATATCCGTGTAGTGCCGGTGAATGGGCTATAGTGCATTGATGCAGTGGTGGTGAGTGAGGTACTGTGTATTGGTGCAGTGGTAGTAAGTGGGGTGTTGTGCATTGATGCAGTGTTGGTGAGTGAGATATTGTGTATTGGTGCAGTGGCAGTAAGTGAGGCACTGTGCAATGGAGCATTTACAGAGATTGGGATATTGGGCGTTGCTGCAGTAGCAGTGAGTGGGGTATTGTGTGCCAGCCACTATGTAATTAAATTTATGTCATCATATATTTTTATATGCATATGGTTCACATCACTAAAAAACTTGTGTGCATCTTCACCATATTTCACAATTGACTCTCACTGATGCCAGTGCATGGTAATTTACACAATATCATCAAAAACGGTGGCAATGATCCACAAAGCACGTTACAGGTTGGACTGACATATTTCAATCTGCATGAATGATCAATGATCCAGATAGTAAGCAATTGAGCTGCAAGTTTGAAAATGACTTGCTAAGCTATTGCTAGACTTGCCAGGCTTTACAGCTTTGTTGCAGAATTGCAGCAAGTCTGCATTGCACGACTCCAGAGCAACTTTCTTTTCAAACATTCTGCAAGTCTGCTGCAAGTTCTGGTTCAGTTATGTTGTACAATAGTCCTCCCACCACAGAGGTCACTATGACTGAATTTTCATGCAGTAGACCTGCAGAGCTCTTTCTGTAGACTCACCACTGCAACTTTGCTCTTGCTAGAGACTTGCCACGTAAATTTGCTACAAATTGGAAAAGTGTCAACTAAAACTTGTGCTTCAAGTGCTCTGCAAGTGTTCAACTTGCCAGTGAAAATGTGCAGCAAGTTAAACTTACAATTCAACACTGCCACAAATTTGTTGCAAGTTATCCTTGCTATCTTGGCACCTGTATATTTCTTCCCAGATAAGTGAAAATGTCCATATTTGACCCAATTAGCCATTTTCCCTTTCCTGGTGTCATGTGACTCATTAGTGTTACAAGGTCTCAGGTGTGAATGGGAAGCAGGTGTGTTAAATTTGGTGTTATCGCTCTCACTCTCTCAAACTGGTGACTGGAAGTTCAACCTGGCACCTCATGGCAAAGAACTCCATGGGGATCTGGAAAAAAGAATTGTTGCTCTACATAAAGATGGTCTAGGCTATGAGAAGATTGCCAAGACCCTGAAACTGAGGTGCAGCATGGTGGCCAAGCTTATACAGTGGTTTAACAGGACAAGTTCAACACCAGAGGTTGTCTTTGGGAAATAGATGTATGAGTGCTGCCAGCATTGCTGCAGAGGTTGAAGGGGTGGGCGGTCAGTCTATCAGTGCTCAAACTGGTCTGCATGGCTGTCTTCCCAGAAGTGTATCTTGCCTACAGTCAAGCATGGTGGTGGGAGTGTCATGGTCTGGGGCTGCATGAGTGCTGCCGACACTGGGGAGCTACAGTTCATTGAGGGAACCATGAATGCCAACATGCACTGTGACATATTGAAGCAGAGCATGATCCCCTCCCTTCAGAGATTGGGCTGCAGGGCAGTATTCCACCACAACGACCCCAAACACACCTCCAGGATGACCACTGCCTTGCTATAGAAGCTAAGGGTAAAGGTGATGGACTGGCCAAGCATGTATCCAGACCTAAACCCTATTGAGCATCTGTGGGGCACCCTCAAACAGAAGGTAGAGAAGCGCAAGGTCTCTAACATCCACAAGCTACATAATGTCGTCATGGAAAAGGATTCCAGTGGCAACCTGTGAAGCTCTGGTGAACTCCATGCCCAAGAGGGTTAAAGCAGTGCTGGAAAATAATGGTGGCCACACAAAATATTGACACTTTGGGCCCAATGTGAACATTTTCACTTAGGGGTGTATTCACTTTTGTTGTCAGCGGTTTAGACATTAATGGCTGTGTGTTGAGCTATTCTGAGGGAACAGCAAATTTACACTGTTATACAAGCTGTACACTCACTACTTTACATTGTAGCAAAGTGTCATGTTTTCAGTGTTGTCACATGAAAAGATATAATGAAATATTTACAAAAATGTGAGGGGTGTACTCATTTTTGTGAGGTGTGTGTGTGTGGCGGAAAATTAACACTGCACATCACCCTGACCTCACCATTGCCACCGTGAAACATGGTGGTGGCAGCATCATGTTGTGAGTATGCTTTTTTTTCAGCAGGGTCAGGGAAGCTGGTCAGAGTTGATGGGAAGATGGATGGAGCCAAATACAGGGCAATCTTAGAAGAAAACCTGTTAGAGTCCGCTAAAGACTTGACACAATTATGTGGCACTTTGTGTTGGTCTATCACATAAAATCCCAATAAAATACATTTACGTTTTTAGTTGTAACAAGATAAAATGTGGAAAACTTCAAGGGGTATGAATACATTTTCAAGGCACTGTGCAGATATATATATATACACTGCATATATTGTGACGCTATGCGAGGCGAGATAGCGAATGGGCGATATCTGAAACCTCGCATGCGTTCACTTGGGATGGACTAGAGAGAATCCGGTCCGGATTTTACCAGCCACCATGGCAGAGCTGGTTCCGGCCCAGAGCTTCTGGTCCACCAAAATCCCTCTTCAGCTGCCTTGAAATAACCAGTTGGAGATTTCAATGCAGCTCTAGCCCGGGACTCAGAAGGATCTATCTGAGAGAGATGTTTTGGTGTGTTGAACTATAAGACAAAGGTTTGCGTTGGCTTATGTTTTGTGGGTGTCAGGGACAAGCTCGACACTGTATAGTGAAGTTCCTGTTTTGTATAGCTTAGTGCCAGATGGCAAGGATTTATTTTTTCTATTTTGTTTATTTATTGTGTCTGCAACCTTTGATAATAAACGTGGTAACCCACCAGACTTAAGAAAGTTGTGCCTGCACGCTGCCTTTTTCCCAGGAAAGGTGATTTGGGGAATAATGAGAGCTAATCTCCCGCACATGATGGACTCAGCGGGCAACTTTCCAACATGGAGGAGATATTGAAAGCCTTGCTACAGGCGACTGCGGCCCATCGGGAGACCAACCTCCAAGTCGCACAAGCCGCTGCAGCACAGCGGGAAGCAAGTCACAGACAACATTAAGCCAGGCAGGAGATCAACCGCCAGCTGATGGAGGCTCTCAAAGTTAAAGAAGGGGTCTGCACCTCCTGTGCCAGTGGAACAAAAGTTGATCCTTGCCAGTTACCATCTGCAGAAGATGATACCTGCGTATGATGTGGAGGCGTACCTCACCACTTTCGAGAGACAATGGTCAGGACTGCTAGCCCTTTACTGACAGGTGAGCCGCAAAAGGCCTATTTTGATTTGGAACCCGATAAGGCCCAGGACTAGGAGTCTCTAAAAACGGAGATACTCACATGCCTGGGTGTCACCATGGCAGTCCAGGCTCAACGGGTGCATCAGTGGACCTACCGCATGGACCAGCCACCCCGCTTCCAAATGTTTGACTTGATCCATCTCACAAGGAAGTGGTAACAACCAGAGACTACTAGGCCCTCAGAACGTGGAGCGTGTGGTCATGGACCAGTATCTGAGTGCGTACCCTGCTACTTTCAGGAAGTGGGTCAGCCATGGGGACCCCAAAATGGCAAACCAACTGGTGGAACTCGTGGAGAGGACTTGTTGCACGTCTGCGCCCTACTCCAATGTATCCAGGGGTGAAAGATCGTCCGGCGGACCCGGTAAGACTGTTCCAGGGGTCAAGGGCGTGGGGAAGTTTGATAAGACTGCGGCTAAAGAGACTATGGCTGACTAAATACGTTTATCGGCTTTCCTGTGTTACACTGTGACCAGCCGTGATTGGTCACGGCTGGTCACATGGTAAAGTGCTTCGGATCGAAGCGCTTTACCGAGATCGGTATTTCGGGGGGTCAGACTGACCTCCCACACCACCAATCGCCGCGATGCGTCCAGTCAGGATAACTAAGCCACTTCCCGGCCGTCATTTTGCATACGGCGGTCGGGAAGTGGTTAAAGACGGCCCTGGTGAGAGCCAGAAATCTTGCTTTTTTGTAGGTGACCAAATACTTATTTTCCACCATAATTTGCATATAAATGCTTTAAAAATCTGTGTGATTTTCTGGATTTTTTTTTCTCATTCTGTCTCTCATAGTTGAAGTGTACCTATGATGAAAATGACAGGCCTCTCTCATCTTTTTAAGTGGGAGAACTTGCACAATTGGTGGCTGACTAAATACTTTTTTGCCCCACTGTGTATATATACATAGATAGATAGATAGATAGATAGATAGATAGATAGATAGATAGATAGATAGATATGCAATTTCATGTCTATTTCTCATTGTTTTCTTTTTTCGAATTTTCATTGGAAATAAAGGTAATATCTTTATATAAACAGTAGTTTGCCTTCTCTGATGAAATTTGTCATACTAGATTCGGCCTGCATCTAGATTTGGAGCAATATATTTTTTATGTCATCATATTACAAATATGTTCCTTACATATAAATTCACTGTTCTGGTTCTATTCAAATTTAAAGGGTAACTCCACTTTCGTGGGGAAAAAAAATAGCAAATAAAGAAAAAATAATATAGCATATACTGTACATTTGTGACACCAGTCATATTGTAATTGAATGTTATTAAAAATGATCTTTCCCTTTCAATCTGCAGCCACTGTATCATTCTGAAAATGCAACGCAATATGGCTACTTGGAGGTGTTCTGTACACAGAATGTGTACAGAACGCCCCTCTTAAACATCATTTCCTGCTTGTGTGATTGGCTTACAAATTTTCCCAGAAGTCTGCACGAAGATACAAGTCAGATTTCAGGCATCCTCTGCAAGAAAAATGTCATTTTTGGCGAGATACTTTCAATAGGAAATCATGGCTAAAGGGATGCAGGCCCAGTAGCTTTCCCCATTAGAGCTTTGCAGGTACACAGCTGATTAATAATTATCAAATCACTCCCATTAGACTCACTTTTCCATATTCACACAAACACACAGGTATATCTTCAGAATAACAAAAGGCAGGAATCTGCAACAAAGTTTGTTAAAATCCTTGTAATGTACATAGAGGGGAATGTTTTTTTCTAAAGTGGAGTTACGCTTTAAAGTAAAACTACATTTTCAATAAAAGTCATTATCACTTTAATCTTCATTAAACTGAAAATCAAATGAAAAATTTCTATCCTGAATAATCATTTTTTAATTTGAGCCAAAATTATTGAAAAGTACATGAAGAAAGCCCATCCCTCATACATGATGTTAATGTTTAAAGATACGATGGTAATAATAAAATTTGGGGAACATTTTTTTAATTATTAACCACTTAAGCCCCGGAGCACTTGTTTACATTTGTTGTTTACAAGTTAAAAGCAGTTTTTTTTTTTGCTAGAAAATCACTTAGAACCCCCAAACATTAAATATATATTTTTTCAAACACCCTAGACAATAAAACGGCAATTGTTGAAATACCTTTTGTAATGCGGTATTTGCGCAGCGGTCTTTCAAGCGTGATTTTTTTGGAATGAACTTTTTTGAGTTAAAAAATAAGACAACAGTAAAGTTAGCCCAATTTTTTTGTATATTGTGAAATAGGATGTTATGCCGGATAATAGATACCATACATGTTACGGTTGAAAATTGCACACACTTGCGGAATAGCGACAAACTCTGGTACTTAAAAATCTTCATAGGCGACGCTTTAAGAATTTTTAATGGTTACCAGGTTAGAGGTGCAGAGGAGATCTTTTGCTAGAAATATTGCTCACACTCTGGCGATCGCTGCGATACCTCACGTGTGGTTTGAACACTGTTTTCATATGTGGGCTCGACTTACGTATGCTTTTTCTTTGCTGCACGAGCTTGTGGGGACGGTGGCACTTTAAAAACATTTTTTTACATTTTTTTATTTTATTTATTTTTCTTAACACTGTTACTTTTAAAAAAAATCTGATCACTTTTATTGCTATCACAAGGAATGTAAACATCCCTTGTGATAGTAATATATGCTGACAGGTGCTCTTTATGCACTTTGCACTTCACAATATTCAGGTCCCCAAAAATGGCGATTCTGAATACTGTCATTTTTTTTAAACTGGCGCTCTTGGCCGCCAAGTAAACCGGAAGTGATGCTGTGATGTCGCTTCTGGAAATGTACAATGGAGTCCCAATTGGAGCCGATTCCGGCTTCTACAGGGACTCCACACAGCTGGCGGACGTGGCGGATGGTGGGACGGGAGGCCAGAGAAGAGCGGCGGACGGTGGCGGATGTCCCCTCCCTTTGCCTGGGATAACGACCGAGCGGCTCCCAAGCTGTTATCGCCGTATAGTCGGATATAGCTGCAGGCTATACCCCGATACATCTACTTAGAGCTGCCGCCGTTTCTAAACGGCGATTCGCGTTAAGTGGTTAAAGAGAAAATCAGCATCACTTTAACCAATTTTGATGACAGATACATGTCTGTTGATAACTGCTTTAATATTGCTTCAACCTTTGCAATCAGTCCCACAATCTCATAGAAAAAGAGAAAGGATTCTTGGAAAAAAAAAAAAAAAGAGAAAGGATTATACAGTCTTACCTACACCATAGATGACTGAATAGGCTATACGTTTAGCTTGTTCTCTGTCCACTTGGGTTACATTTTTATATTCTATTTCTTTCCTGTTTTCAGAAAGGAAAACCAACAGCAACCAAAAATAAACACAGGACACAAAATGTTCCAGCTACAAAATCATTATAAAAGCAGTTTATATGACAATCATCATAACATATGTTATATATGGGTCAGTAAATTATGAAGAAGAAAGGATCTGGATTGCAGCACTTTGAAAAATAAGTCAGCAATGACTTCTCCTACATATCAATCCTTATTGGTTCACTTCATGTCTTATAGTATTTATTCAGCAAGTTATTTGATTGCAAAGTTTGAAAGAAATGTTGATGTGTCAGATAGCACAATAAGCCATCTTGTTCAATTACTACTTGCATAGAAACCCTCAAATTCAGGATAAGCCACCTAGAGACAGCTTTGTGTGCAAGAAATCTTTATGGAGTTCAGCTGACCCATAAACTTTCATAAAGATTATCAGTAAAGCAGAAACACTGCTACACTACTAAGTGAGAAGTACAACATGCAAACATCTACGCACCCACATTTTAATATAATTACAAACTGTTCATAGAAACACTGTTTTATAACATTAAAGGGTAGCTAAACAGGATAACACTATATTAATATATTGCAGCATACAAGTTCTAAGACGTTATGGCGCATTAGATTTCTTTTTAAAGTTTTTCCTTAACCACTTGCCGACCGCCGATCGGAGATTGACGGCGGCAAAGTGGCTCTGTAACGCAAACCGCCGTCATACGACGGCGGCCGCGAACTCGCGCGCGCCCCCTAGGCGCGGGCGCTGCAACGGCATTCGGCAGAAGGCCTTTCAATCTACAGCGCCAGGCCAATGATTTTTGGCCTGGCCCTGTAGATCGCCCTGCCAATAACATTATTCCCCTGCCTCTGTAAATGTAAACAGAGGCAGGGGAAGGTCACTCCTCTTCCTCCCTGATGTCCTTTTCGACATCAGAGAGGAAGAAGAAGCAGCTAAAAACGTGAGTGCACCAACACTACACTGACACCAGGCCACATAGGCACATTTAACCCCTTGATCGCCCCCTGATCGCCCCCCAGTTAACCCTTTCACTACCTGTCACCCTCCTGTCACACTATCACATAGTGCAGCGATCTGATTTTTAGCGATCGCTGTACATGTGACCTTGTGACGCTAAATCAGT
>BLSH010537230.1:519662-530956 GCA_018402905.1 Glandirana rugosa | reverse complement strand
TGAAGCTCACTGGTCATACTCTTTCACTCTCACTATTGGTTTAAATTGTGTGGACGAACCCTCACATTTTATTATATCTTTTCATGTGACAACACTGAAAAATGACACTTTGCTACAATGTAAAGTAGCGAGTATACAGCTGGTATAACAGTGTAAATTTGCTGTCCCCTCAAAATAACTCAACACACAGCCATTAATGTCTAAACTGCTGGCAACAAAAGTGAGTACACCGCTAAGTGAAAATGTCTAAATTGGACCCAAGTAGCCATTTTCCCTCCCCGGTGTCATGTGACTCATTAGTGTTGCAAGGTCTCAGGTGTGAATGGGGAGCAGGTGTGTTAAATTTGGTTATCACTCTCACTTTCTCATACTGGTCACTCGAAGTTCAACATGACACCTCATGGCAAAGAACTCTCGTGAGGATCTGAAAAAAAAATTGTTTCTCTACATAAAGATGGCTTAAGCTATAAGAAGATTGCCAAGACCCTGAAATTGAGCTGCAGCATGGTGGCCAAGACCATACAGCGGTTTAACAGGACAGGTTCCACTCAGAGCAGGCCTCACCATGGTCAACCAAAGAAGTTGAGTGCACGTGCTCAGCATCATATCCAGAGGTAGTCTTTGGGAAATAAACGTATGAGTCATGCCAGCATTGCTGCAGAGGTTGAAGGGGTGGGGGGTCAGCCTGTAAGTGCTCAGACCATACGCCGCACACTGCATCAAATTGGTCTGCATGGCTGTCGTCCAAGAAGGAAGCCTATTCTAAAGATGATACACAAGAAAGCCGCAAACAGTTTGCTGAAGACAAGCAGACTAAGGACATGGATTAATGAAACCATATCCTGTAGTCTGATGAGACCAAGATAAACTTATTAGGTTCAGATGTTGTCAAGTGTGTGTAGCGGCAACCAGGTGAGGGGTACAAAGACAAGTGTGTCTTGCCTACAGTCAAGCATGGTGGTGGGAGTGTTATGGTCTGGGGCTGCATGAGTACTGCCGACACTGGGGAGCTACAGTTTATTGAGGGAACCATAAATGCCAACATGTACTGTGACATACTGAAGCAGAGCATGATCCCCTCCCTTTGGAGACTGAGCCGCAGGGCAGTATTCCAACATGATAACGACCCCAAACACATCTCCAAGATGACCACTGCCTTGATAAAGAAACTCAGGGTAAATGTGATGGACTGGCCAAGCATGTCTCCAGACCTAAACTGTATTGAGCATCTGTGGGGCATCCTCAAACAAAAGGTGGAGGAGAGCAAGGTCTCTAACATCCAGCAGCTCCATGATGTCATCATGGAGGAGTGGAAGAGGACTCCATTGGCAACCAATGAAGCTCTGGTGAACTCCATGCCCAAGAGGGTTAAGGCAGTGCTGGGAAATAATGGTGGCCACACAAAATATTGACACTTTAGGCCAAATTTGGACATTTTTACTTATTGGTGTACTCACTTTTGTTGCCAGCGGTTTAGACATTAATGGCTGTGTGTTGAGTTATTTTGAGGGGTAGTCTTCCTCACGACCACAGCTAAGCAGACAATTGCCAAGGCTTGGTAGTCCCCTGCGCTGGTTGTGGCAGAGACCAGAGGCAGAATGAATAAGGCCTTTATACATGCTAAAATGGAAGCCATAGACAGCAACAGGATATGCAAATTTGAGAAAATTTGGGACCCCTGGGTTAGAAATTGCCTACCAGCTGACTTTGACAGGAACCTCCTGATGCCGTAATCCCCTCCCGTACCACTTAATATTTAAGTCTCCTATTTGACATATGAGCCACTGATCCCTGAAAGCTAGTGCTACTCACCCTGTCCTTCCTCAAATCCAGCTATTCTAGCCGCCACTGTTCCCTTTTCTACCTCTCCCGTCCACTTTTCCTCTCTCTGTCTTCTCTTTTCTTACCTCTCTTTCTGTACTATACTCAATTCAATACCATCACGTCTACCCTCCTTTATACAGCTTAGCATTTCTACCGTTTTACCGTTCTAGCTTATAGTTCCTTCCAATACAACCAGTACATATGAGATAGAGTTTGGGTATATTAAGTAATACTCTCAAAGTTAGCCTGTGCTCCTACTATCTAAGTGTATAAATGATGATGTTTATATACTGAAGTGCTCTAGCTTCCACAGTTGCCCCCTCACCCCTGTGGCACAGTATGATCCCAGCGGGGTGCCCCAGGGCCTGAGTGCGCAGCGTATATACAACCTAATAATGAGGTTGCACACTTGTTATGATCGCAATGTACCCTAAATAACTATGGAAGTTTTTGTATCCCATTTACTCACTTTTCTTGTTAAGCTACATGGTATGACGCTCATATGCTCTGTATTGCTTCTTTTGTTTTTCAATAAAAATATTGAACAAGAGTTTTTTTTTTAGGGGACAGCAAATTTACACTGTTATACAAGCTGTACACTCACTACTTTACATTGTAGCAAAGTGTAATTCACTTCAAGTGTATTCTCCTTTGTGAGATACTGTATATGCACTGTGGTGGTGAAATCATCTCCTACAGCACTGGAGTCACGGATTTACGTATCGTGAGAGCAAACCCTGTTGCTGTCAAAATAAACAAAACAGTGTTGGCGTACCTGCAAAGCAAACAATGGTTAAAAATAAAACACAGTAACAGTACGGTAAAACAGTATTATGACATACACGATAAAACACAGTAAAAATAAAACATTACAGTAAAAATGTAAGAACAATAACAATTTTTTTTTTTATATACTTTTTTTTGTTTTAATTTTTGATTTTTTTTTTGCTTTTTTTACACTTTTATTCGTAACTGTAAATGTTCCAGGTTAGGGGGTCTCAAAATGCGATGGCCATCTAACATCTTTCAAGACCCTGTGTGAAAGTGTGCCCTAGAACTGTGCCGCGCTGTACCATATGCTAATACTCCACTAGTGTGCAGTAGCGAAGGAAACAGTCCCCAATGCAGAGACCAGTTTGGCCAGAACAGGAGGGACAATAAAAGCAGGTGTCACACCTATGTCTGCATTTTCCATAGACACGACATCTTGTTTGGTGTGCTCTTTGGGTAGGGGTACCAGGGAGGACATCTGGACAATGCCTCTAATGCAGCCAGCTCACTGCATTTGGATTGTAAATTGGGCCACAGCACCTTCTGGATACAGAAGGGCTGTGATGATCTCTTCCTGGAATTTTAGGAAGGATCCAAGTCTTCCAGATGCTTTGAATAGAACATAAGCGTTGAACAGAGCCAATTGGAATAGGTATACAGACACTTTTTTGTACCAGCGCCTGGCCTTACGGGCAATTAAGTACAGCCCCATCATCTGGTCGTTGAAGTCCACCCATCCCATTTTAAGGTTGAATTCGTGGACACAGAGGGGCTTCTCAGCAACACCAGTCGCCGTAGTAATTTGGACTGCGGTCTCTGTGTGAATGGAAGACAAAAAAAAAACGTTGCATTTGTCCTTCCACCTCACTGCAAGCAATTCATTGGACCTCAAGCAGGCGCTCTCTCCACATCTAAATCGGGTATCTACAAGCCATTGGGGGAAGCCCTGATGATTAGATCGCAAGATGCCACATGTGGCAATTTCTAATTAAAAGAGGTGTCTAAAAAGTACCACGCTTGTATAAAAATTGTCCACGTATAAATGGTACCCCTTTCCGGACAAGGGTGACACCAACCCCCAAACAATCTTTCCGCTGCTCCCTATGTAGTCTGGGCAGTCTCGGGGCTCCACACTCCTATCTTTTCCCTCTTAAACCAGGAAACTATACGTATAGTCTCTTGCCCTGTCACAGAGCTTATACATCTTGACTCCATATCTGGCACTCTTCCCGAGGAGAAACTGGGACTCATCAATGCAGACATCTTGACTGGGAATAAACAAGGCTGCAAATTGTTGGTTGAAGTGGTTTACAAAGGGGCCACATTTTGTGGAGCTGATCATATTCAGGGGCAGCAGAGAACACGGGCATATGGTGAATTTAGTCAGTGGACCAATATAACCGCAACTCACTCTTTTGAGTAATGCCCATGAGGGGGGATAGGCCCAGAAATGTCCTAAATTTGGAAACCGTTATAGGTTTCCAGACAAATTCTCTGGCAAGGGTCAAATTTGGATTTGCAGCGATAAATTGACCAGATCTTCTGTGAAAAACAGCTCATAAAAGTTAAGGGAAGTAAAATCCTATGTTTCCACCTGAATTCCGGGTTGTCCAGTGAATAGGGGAAGTACAGACGCTTCATAAGTGGTGGACTACCAATCAGGATTTGCAAGTGCATCAGGAAGGACACTATGTGCTCTATGAGTCTGTGTTTGAATTCTTGGTGGCTGCGAGACACTACCTGTGCTAGCCACCGCAACAGCTTGAACTGCACTTATGGGACTCGCCACGTCACCAAGTGTTACTGCAGTGCTGCTTTGTCTATGACCAGGATGTACTAGGCCGCTGGTGCTTCCAGTTTACCAGAAGGTTGAGCGGCACTAGTACTGGCTCTTTGCTGCATACGAGAACCATGCGATTGTTACACCTCAGCAACAGAAGAATGGGGTCGGGTACGTCTGATCTTAGCAGGGACCTCTACTCCATTGTCAGGGCCATCTGTCAGGGTGCCGCTGCTCTCTACAGGTTCATATAGTGAGCCTGAATCCAACTGTGATTCTGACAGCAAGGTTTCCCCTGCACTCTCATCTGTCATGCTCAGTAACCTGTAGGCCTTTTCACTAGTGTACCTTTCGTTTGACAGTCTGGTCACTAAATTTACAGGTACCTAGTGTGACTCAAGTAAAAAAGCACCTGGTTGTCAGAGACTGCTTTAATCACTACAAAAATTAAATGCTAGCACTAGCAGGGATCAGGCGTGACTCTGCTAACGCTGTGGTTTTGTGTGCTGTGGATTGGAAGTGACAGTGATCTACTGATCCTGCACTTTGGGTGGGCTGGGCGGAGGGGCTAAACGCTGTTGCTGGCAGGTGTCTGGGCAGATCCTGCTAATGCTACATTTTTGGGAACACTATACTATTGGGGACGCTAGTATAGTTCTGATCAGATCAAAGATATTGATCCATTCAGACACTATACTAGTAATGAAGGTTTATAGTGTGTGTGTGTAAGACCCCTTTCACACTGCAGCACCACTAAAACAGCGCTAAAGCGCCAGTCCTTTTCGGGCCCTAGCGGGCCAGTTTTTTTAAAGTCACGTGATAGCATGATCTTAAAGAAATGGAAAAAAGACCCATTTTGTGGCGCTTTCACAGCACTTTGGAAGCGCTGCACATTCATTTCAATGGGCAGGGGCATTTTGGCAGCACTATTTATAGTGCTCCCAACCCGCCCCAAAGATGCTGCTTGCAGGACTTTTTCTAACGTCCTGCAAGAGCACTGCCTCACTGTGAAAGCACTCACTGCAATATATGGGAGGCAACTTTCAGGTGCTTTTCAGAGGCTATTTCTAGCGCTAAAACACTGCTAGAAAACTGCCTCAGTGTGAAAGGGGTCTTAGTGTTCCTGGCAATTAAAGGGTTAAAATCTGGCGCCTTCTGGGATTGACCCTACCACTAACTGATGCTAACACCTAACTGACATCACCCGTGACACTAAGGGATCATTTACACTTGCTTTGGCTTCAACGCATATTAACAGCTAGTTTACACTTGCTTCAACAAGGCTTTGGACACGCTTTGTTAAAGCTCCTGTCACTAAATAAAATAGTTAGCTTACAGTCCTGTTTACACCTTGCTTTTGCTTTGCTTCAAAAATTATACCCCATGTAGCTCTAGTGGTGCTTCAAAGCGTCTTCAAAGCCCCCATCGAAGTCTATGGCAAAGCTCGCTTGAAGCCCCACTGATGCCGCACTGAAGCCTCATCGAAGCCCCACAAAGCCCCATCAAAGCCCCAAAAGCCTCACCAAAGCCTCATCGAAGCCCCACCGAAGCCTCATCAAAGCCTCATCGAAGCACCAAGCAAAAGCAAGGTGTAAACAGGACTGTAAGCTAACCATTTTATTTAGTGACAGGGGCTTTGAATGGTGTTCAAAGAGCTTTAACAAAGCATGTCCGAAGCAATGTTTTGAAGCAAGTGTAAACTAGCCCTAATACAGTGATTAGAAAATAGATCTGTACACTATACTAATGACACTGTGACAGGGAGTGAAAGGATTAACTAGGGGTGATCAATGGGTTAATACTTTATTAGGAAATACCTTTATTAGGAAATATATAGTGGGTACCCTGATGCTATACAAGACTGACACTAACTAGCGAACTAGCATCACCCGTGACACTAATACGGTGATAAGAAAATAGATCTGTACACTATACTAGTGACACTGTGACAGGGGGTGAAAGGGCTAACTGGGGGTGATCAAGGGGTTAAACCCTTATTAGGAAATTTATGGGGGGTACCCTAAACCTACCTGAGACTAACGCTAACTACCACTAACTACCGCTAACGCTGTTTAGTGTCACAAGTGATACCAATACAGTGATCAGTAAGAAATCTGAAAACTGCACTTGGTGACACTGTGACAGGGAGTGAAAGAGTTAACTGGGGGGCGGTGATCAGGGGGTGATCATAGAGTTAAAAGTGTGCCTATGTGTCCTGGTGTCAGTGTAGTGCTTGTGTACTCACAGTGAGATGCTTTCTCCCCGCACGCTGGAACCAAAAAGGGCTCCAGGAGGGGAGATTGCATCACTTCCTGTGCCTGTTTACACGGGCACAGGAAGGTCTGTCATTCGCCAAAACCGATCAGTCTACAGGTCCAGGGCAATGATTTCTGGCCAGGACCTGCTGATCGGTTTTGGTGCGGGGACGTTGTTTTGTGCAGTCGGGCTGCCCCAAGTATATAGTGGGCCGTCCTGAACTGGTTAATGCTATTTCACTTGTTTGCCAATAGTTCACTAATAATCTGTTGATCTTGAAAGGAAAACTGTTATTTCCTTAATTACTCTGATAGAATTACAATGCAATACTATTAATATTGACATTAGGACAGCAGAGAATCCGGTAGCTTAGAAAAGCAGACCATAGCAGCTAAACATAGGATACACTTATACGATGGAGGTGACTTATTAGATGGAATGGCTGGCAGGTTGTTACTCTCACAGTTCACTGTCTTCAGATCCAACCTATGTCACCATCTGCAGCTGTTCATGTAGAGTCCTTACAGGATCAGTCTGCTGTTTCGCACCTAGGTTCCATACTTGTTCATCTAAGCAACAGCTTTCTAAATTCTAGTACCAGCCAAATTACAAGTCTCTAGCCTGTCAATTAATGGCTGGCCCTACTCACTGTCTTGGAGATGGACAGCATTTAGTCTTAAAGCGGTATTATACCCAAAACCAAAAATGTGATATTTTGTAGCTTACCAATTCTTAGACGTGGTGGCTGCATTAGTTTTCGTTTTTAAGCTTTTTCCCCCCTCCATTGTCACCTGGTGATCTGGCCAGAATCACACCTCCTGTATTAGAGTGTCACAAGCAGTTACACCAACAGTTTGTCGTTTCTGGAATAAACGTTTTACATGAATAAAAAAAAAAGCTGATCATTGCATGCACCCGTTTGTGCTTTGTCTCAACACTCTAATTCAGTGGTCTCCAAACTGCAGTCCAGGGGCCAGATGCGGCCCTTTGCCTGCCTTATACAGTCCTTGGGGCACTATTCCATCCACTGACAATAAGGCATAATTCCTCCCAATGACAGCAATGATGGGTCACAATTGCTTCCTTTGACACCAACTATGGGGCACTTTTCTTCCCAATGACACCAAAGATGGGGCATGGTTTACTCCCACTAATGCCAGGATATTTTCTACCCCCACTGGCCACAATCCAGCTCTCCTACAGTTTGAAGGCCAGTAAACTATCCCTTTGTTTAGAAAGTCTGGGGACCCCTGCTCTAATTGATACATTGCAGGAGAGCTTGTTCTGATGAACAATAGACTTACTGGCCAGATCACTAGGTGAAAATAAAGGAAAGAAAGCCTAAGGCCCCTTTCATACTTATGTGACTTGTCCTGCGACTTGGGACTACAAAGTCGCATGACAAGTCGTTCCCCATTATTTCCAATGAGTACCGTTCATATCAGTCATGCCAACTTCAAAGTAGTCCCTGCATTACTTTGGCCCAACTTTGATGCAACTTGAGGTCCATAGACTTCAATGTTAATCCCTCAAAGTCGCATGCAAATCGCACCTGAATAATATAGATGCAATTTCGGTACGACTTTGTAATATGTTTTTATTGTGCCAAAGTTGCAACAAAGTCGGACCAAAGTCGTACTGATCTGAAATCGTGGTAAAATTGCATCGCAAAAGTGTGAAAGGGGCCTAAAAAAGAGAAATGCAGCCATCACATTAATGGCTGTGTGTTGAGTTATTTTGAGGGGACAGCAAATTTACACTGTTATACAAGCTGTACACTCACTACTTTACATTGTAGCAAAGTGTCATTTCTTCAGTGTTGTAACATGAAGATATAATAAAATATTTACAAAAATGTGAGGGATGTATTCACTTTTGTGAGATACTGTGTAGCCAGGAGTTCAGAAATATTCCTCTGGCATACAGACAAATGTGTTCATTGCCTAATATGGGGAATTTCCTCTAGTGCCCGTTTGTGAAATAAGACTGTAATTACAATGATGAAGTATTGTGGGAATTGCAGTGTGCAAAGGAGAAACAGTCAGCAGACTGTGGTATGAAGGATTCCATTTCCCATCAGGCTGTGCTACATTGGATACTTCTGGGGGGTGCAAAGCATTGTGGGAGAAACATATTCAAGTGAGAGGAGGAGCTGAGAGCGGCCTCTTTGGAAAAGCGTGATCAATCAGTGAGGAACCCTGCGTGCTGCTACAAGCAAAAGGAAAATAAGAAAATTGCGCGCTGGTGAGTGCTCTTGTATGGCAGACTACCGACTGGACGAAGGTAAATGCATCGATGCGTGCAGCCCTCCTCGGACGGGGAAATCCGAAAACGACTAGAAAATAAGAGAAAAAGAAAGGCGCACGCACCTAGTGCATTACCAAAAACAATTTTATTAAAATTGATAGCAAGAGAGGGTACTCACAAAATGGTGGGTGCACAACCTGTGCAAACTGGGACAGAATAAAAGCTGACGCGTTTCGGGGGCGCACCCCCTTCCTCAGAGCTTCGTTACCCTAGACTGTCAGACCCAAGGATATAAATGTTGTGAAAGTTGTAGCACAAATGCTGCTGGTTGCATTAATTGGGCAATGATTGTGATTGAACAATTGGAATCAATCAATTGTCAATCATGAGCCGATCGTCATATAATTGCCTCTTAGGTGTGTATACTCAAAATATAGTTAAAAATGTATTTGGAATGGTTCATGCATCTTTCTTTAAAAACATTTTTAAGAACATTTTTAAGAAGCGTTATAAAGCCATACTTCAAAAATGGAATATATCCAAAGAATGTATAAGGACACATATGAAAAACATGTATAAAAAACATTTAAAAACATGAAAACTTGGGCACATGAACTAATCCCTAAATGCTAGTACTAGCAGACCGTGCACCAGTGTTGTTGCACCAGTGCACAAGCAGAGCTAGGCCCAAAGTCTATGTACAGCTTTCCAGCCAACTGAATTCCCTGCAGGTGACCCAGCTAGCAGCCGCTCTCCAGCAACACAGTGAGTGACCAGCGGAGCCTTCAGATTCTCATCTCTGTCTGGATTGAAGCAGCAGCAGCAGCTACCGCAGCAGTTGTACTTATCGATTCAGGAGAGCTGCAAGGAGTGCAGCGGATGCTATTCACCTTCCAGGAGCAAGCAACCAGTGGGAACGGTCCCAGCATTACCATTATCTTCATTTGAGTTTTTCTACATACAGCCATTTGTATTTGGTGAGCTGGCTCAGGCCCACACATAAGAGTACTTATACTGTCTATGCAGCATCTCTTTATTGCCTTCTGGATTACTGTTCATATACACTGGATTGCTGTTTGTGACCAGTTTATTCAATGAGTCAGTGATCACTACCAGGCTAATTAGAGCAGTGGAATTTAATCCTTTTTGTGCCTCATCTCAGTTATTGGAAGGAAACAGTGTTTCTAGGTACCTAACTCACTGTTATAGCTGGCAGAAGATTACTTGGACACTGCAAAACAGGATTATTACAATTTCATCTACTCATACTCTCCCCAGTAATATACTCAGGGCTATTTACTTTCTGAGCTAGAACAGGGGAATTTAGATATGAAATTCATAGTCACCTAGTGTACTCATATAACGGTAAGTCTACTGCTAAGTGAATATATTTTATTGAACCTTGTTATCTGAATTATAATACATTGAGTGGTACCAATTTACACTTTGGGTCATCTATTTGATATAGGGTATTACTGTATTTCCCTTTGCAGCTTTAGTGAATATTACCAAATTACCTATTTTCCAGTGAACCCTTGGGTATTGTTTAAACTCAATTGGAGGAATTGTATTCCTTTCAACTGTTGTTGTTTTTGGAGAATACAGGGAGTGACGGGAGTTAACAAATTATCTACTCCCTTTGTTCACTAGAACCATAAGTTTAACTTGTTGATGTGAAGTACAAGAGTTAATAAACATTTCTAACTCTATGTGTGTTGTGGTCTCCATTACTGAAACAAAGTAACTGCTAATGGAACCTTGCAATATGGGTAGGGGAGACAGGGGATCCTGGAGCACAGGGGGGCACGAGGGCTGGATACAGTCTCTGATGGTAGCTGAGAATCCACTGGAGCTCGTGCAACAGAAGAGTAGTGGTGCAGGCCGGGTCATTAACAGGCTGGCGGTGAAGTACAGAAGGATCAGGCAGGCGGGTGGTCAAGTTCAGGCAGGGTCGTCAACAGGCGGGCAGGCAAGGTACAGGAGGGCTAGGCAAGAGAGTGGTCGTAGGCAGTCCAAAGGTCGGTGCAGGCAGAAATCAGCAAAGTCAGGCAATCCGGGTCACAGGAACAGAGGAACAGATACAGGTTGCTCAGGAACACACACTATACGCTGTAGAACAGACAGCATTTGCTACAGGGTGCACACTGTTTAACCGCTTGCCGACCGCTGATCGGCATTTGACGGCGACAGAGTGGCTCCTCTGCGCAAAACGCCGTCATCTGACGGCGGCTGCGAGATCGCGCACAGTGAGCATGCCGCTGGAGGCACGCCCGCACGCTCACTGTGTCCGTGGAGGGCCAGGGAGCGGGTGCGGCGGATTCGATCTCTGCCGGCCACCTGCGATGCCCCCCCCCCTGTGCCTGGAGGCAAGAAAGTGAGGCCCCCCCCCCGTAGCGTCCACCGGCCGCCTCTAGCT
>BLSH010537230.1:505071-519652 GCA_018402905.1 Glandirana rugosa | reverse complement strand
AGTCGTGACGCAGCGAAATTGACTTTTCACGCGCCAGCACGCTGCAACATGGGTTTGCTTTAAACGCAGGAAAAAAGGGTATTTATCTCGAAAGAAAACCACCATAAACTAGTGACGACGCAGTAAAGACTAGCGTCGATATTTGTTTTCTTCTCGCTGTTAAAACATTTTTTTTTGTTTACAGAATGAAAAACGATTTTATGTTTAGGTTTTTTTATATTATTTTGTAAAAAAAAGTAGCCAAAACCGGCTAAATATAAGAAGGAGTATAAACACTATTTTTTTTAGTGTTAGCCGCAAATAACTAACCAAACGCGTTTTCACCAGTGCAAATGCCTACTACTCTTAATTAAAGACCCCAAAAATAAAAAAAAATAAAAAATGATCATTACCACCGCTAGACGCTAAAAATCGCCTAAACGTGACCACTTTTGCGCAAACCAATCAATAAACGCCGATTGTGATTTTTTTTATCACAAATATGAGGAAGAATATAAATCGGCCAAAACCGATGAAAAAAAATGTTTTATTATATTTTTTTGGATTTGTATTTTAGCAAAAAGTAAGACATTTGTTTTTTTTTACAAAATTGTCGCTCTTCTTTTGTTTATAGCTGCGATCAGAAATGACGCAGCAGTGATCAAATACCACCAAAAGAAAGCTCTATTTATGGGAAAAAAGGACGCAAATTTCGTTTGGGTACAACGTCGCACGACCGCGCACTTTTCAGTTAAAGCGACGCAGTGCTGAATCGCAAAAAGGGCTCTGGTCCTAAAGGGGAAATCCTTCCGGGGCTGAAGTGGTTAAATAGAGCTGCCCAGCGCCGCCTCCTCCAGGAGTGTGAAGAAAGCACAACAAAGTGCAAACAAGTCCTCAACGCGAGGAAAGCACAACAAAGTGCAAGCAAGTCAGTCTTCTTCTAACATTGCCCCCCCCAAGGGGCAGCCTCCGGATGCCCAAATGGGCTCTCTTGGTCGGGTTCCTTCTCCAGAAGGTCCTGATCAGGGCTTTCGCATGTAAATTCTCTTCGGGCTCCCAAGAGCTCTCTTCGGGCCCATAGCCCTTCCATTTTACCAGAAATTGGATAGTGCCCCCTCTTCTCCTGCAGTCGAGAATAGCCTTCACTTCATATTCCTCCTCTCCGTCCACCAAGACCAGTTCTGGAGGGGCTGTGTTGCGCCCAGGGAAGAGGTCCTTGACCACAGGCTTGAGCAGGTTCACATGGAAGACCGGGTGAATGCGGAGTGGTGTGGGTAGATCCAGCTCGAATGCGACCTTGTTAATCTGTTTTTTACTGAGAGGGGCCCAATGTATTTTGGCCCCAGTTTCCTGGAGGTGCAGGATAGCCTCAGAGTTTTGGTTGATAGCCAGACCTGTTAGCCCGGTTGCAGTTCCAATTCTCCTCATCTTCCTTTGTCGAAACTCTTCTTATTTAGTGCTTGGATTTGGGAAAGAGTTTCTTGTAACCGCTTACTGTTTTCCTCCAGGAATTGGGTGACTTCCAGTACGGCAGGTACAGAGCTCTCTGTGGGCAGGGCAGGTAAGAAGGTAGGGTGGTAGCCGAAGTTCACCCAGAATGGGGTTTGCTTGGTAGCAGAATGAATGGAGTTGTTGTATGCGAACTCGGCTATGGGCAGCAAGGAAATCCAATCATCCTGAGAGTAGGCAGAGTAGCAGCGGAGATACTGCTCCAGGGTTTGATTAGTTCTCTCCGTTTGGCCGTTCCACTGCGGATGATATGCAGAGGAGAAGGCAAGACTGATTCCCAAGGAAGAGCACAGAGACCTCCAGAAGCAGGACGTAAACTGCACTCCTCTGTCTGATGGGAATGCCATGAAGGTGGGCCACCTCTTTGATGAAGATGTCAGCTGTTTCAGCTGCTGTAGGGGTACCCTTCATGGGTATGAAGTGAGCCATCTTCGTGAGGCGGTCTACCACCACAAGGATGGTATTGAAGCCCGCCGATGGAGGCAACTCCACTATATAGTCCATCGAGATCTGGGACCAAGGTCGCTCCGGGATGGGTAATGGAGTCAGCAGACCCCAAGCTTTGGACCTCTCAGTCTTATTCTTGGCACAGACAGGGCAGGCGCTCACATAGTCTCTACAGTCCTTATTCAGACGAGGCCACCAGAATGAGCGGGAAAGTAGCTCTGCCGTCTTACGACCCCCGAAGTGCTCGGCTAATTTGAGGTCGTGGCAGAGTTCAAGCGCTGCTAGGTGCAGCTCCTGCGGGATGAAAAGTCGGTTACCTCACCGCCACCACAGCCCGTCCTTTATGGTGAGCCCTTGATCCGGCGGCATGGTGCGACCGACTAAGGATCGTCTGATCCGGGAAAGGAAGTCCTCTTGTGTCAGCAGGAAACTATTGGCAGGTAGGATTGTATCTGGGGGAGAAGTATCTCTCTGGTCATGGAACATTCTGGACAGGGCATCCGGCTTCACATTTTTAGACCCAGGCCTGTATGTCATGTGCATTTGGAACCTCGAGAAAAATAGTGCCCACCTTGCCTGGTGAGGTTTAAGCCTCCTAGCGGTCCGCAGGTACTCTAGGTTCTTGTGATCTGTGAAGACCAGAACAGGGTGAGTCACTCCTTCCAGGAGGTACCGCCATTCCTCCAGGGCAGACTTAATTGCCAGCAGCTCTCGGTCACCGACGTCGTAATTCCTTTCGGGGGGTGAGAGCTTTCGGGAAAAGAAGGCAATGGGATGGAGTGCTGCCTTTGGGCCTCGTCTCTGGGAGAGAACTGCTCCTACTGCTGTCTCTGATGCTTCCACCTCAAGGACGTAAGGCAGAGTATATGTGATGGGGTCTCAGAGGGTGAAGGCAGACAGTGCTGAAGGCAGTAGGAGGAACTGAACTGCACTTTCCCCGTGGCCCAGTCAATATGGGGGTTGGGCATCCGGAGCCAGGGAAGACCCAAAATCACTGGGAATAGGGGGGACGCAATGGCATCCAGCTGTAGAAATTCGAAATGTCCCCTTTCTAACTTGGCAGATATAGGGATGGTCTCCTGGGTAAGGTGGCCGGATAGTTGTTCCATCGGCCAGCTGGATGACCATTGGATGGTCCTTGGGTTGAAGTGGGATCTGGTGGTTGGCTGACAAAGTGGCATCAACGAAGCAACTGCAGGCTCCTGAATCGATAATTGCCTGCACCTGGATATCCCCACTGGGGAGCTGTAGTAATAGAGAGATGACCAGATGGGCTTTGTTGGTGGGTGGTGGAAACTGGTTTGCATGGACTTGGACAGGTCTGGTGGAACGGAGGGGGCGGCCAGACAGAAATCAGGACAGCTGGAATTTCTGGACGTCATCCCGGTAAGGCGTGCACCCCTCGTGGACCTCTTATTCCTGCGTTCCCGCAGGCGCCGATCGATCTGTATGGACAGATCGACCAGGGCGTCGGGGGTAGGAGGCACCCCAATGCGAGCCAGCTCGTCCTTGAGCGGTTCTGAGAGGCCCAGCCTGAAATGATGACGGAGGGCTGCCTCGTTCCAGACAATCAGCGTTCCAGCGCCGAAACTCGGAGACGTATTCCTCCGCTGTGCGGCAGCCTTGCTGCAGGGCATGAAGAGCTGCTTCCAACGTGGCCGCTACATGGGGATCTGCATAGAGCTGAGCCATTGCTTGAAACAGCTGGTCCAAACTGGTAGTCTCCGGGGCTTTCTGCTCCAATAGGCGATGGGCCCATGCTTGTGGTTCCCCCAAGAGCAGTGAAATCACCAGCCCCACCTTAGTTGTCTCCACTGAAAAAGTCCGGGGTTGGAGAGCGAGATACAGCTCACATGAGGTACGGAAGCTCCAGGTCCCCCGCAAACCGCTCTGGCAAAGGTACATCGGGCTCCATGGGCAGGGCCACAATGGTGCACGGGGAAGACTGACGGGGAGCAGCTGGAACTGAGATGGAGAGCTCCCGTATACTTCCTTCCAGATAGGTGTACCCCTCTTGGAGGGTCCTTATGGCGTGAGTGAGGCCGTCCAGGTGCACACTCAGATCATCCATGGGAGGGGTCTCCTGCGCAGACTCGGACATGGCTGTCTGTTGCTGTCACGTACCTGGTGGTCGAGTCTGACTTATGCAGGGGACAACCTCACTTGCGGCCCTGGTTCAAGGAACCCTGGTAGTGGAGACAGGGGATCCTGGAGCGCAGGGGGGCACGAGGGCTGGATACAGTCTCTGATGGTAGCTGAGAATCCACTGGAGCTCGTGCAACAGAAGAGTAGTGGTGCAGGCCGGGTCATTAACAGGCTGGCGGTGAAGTACAGAAGGATCAGGCAGGCGGGTGGTCAAGTTCAGGCAGGGTCGTCAATAGGCGGGCAGGCAAGGTACAGGAGGGCTAGGCAAGAGAGTGGTCATAGACAGTCCAAAGGTCGGTGCAGGCAGAAATCAGCAAAGTCAGGCAATCCGGGTCACAGGAACAAAGGAACAGATACAGGTTGCTCAGGAACACACACTATACTCTGTAGAACAGACAGCCGTTGATATAGGTGCACACTGTTTAAATAGAGCTGCCCGGCGCTGCTTCCTCCGGGAGTGTGAAGAAAGCACAACAAAATGCAAACAAGTCCTCAACGCGAGGAAAGCACAACAAAGTGCAAACAAGTCCTCAGCACAGTCTTCTTCTAACACTTGGCCTCCAGAGAAAAAGGGAATAGACCGGACAGTGCTCAGTTCTCACCTTACCATCAAAGAACAACCATCTGAGAACCTGTGGACTCATTGACCAATCTCTGATCGATCACGGACATTTAAATGCAAATATCTTTCTCCCCTTCCATTCTGTCTTATGTCTTTGGTGCTGTATATTATGTCTCTGATTGCTTTGTAACATAATTTTTCTGTAAATATTTTATCTGCACCAATTTTAACCTTTTCGTTATTAAACCATATTCTGAAAAGTGTTAATCTTGTCCCTAAAGCTCTTGATGCAAGCTATAACGAACCTGTTCCTTTGAAGACCACTACCGTTTTAGGATAAATCATCTGAATATCCCTGTTTGTTTTGACAGCGTTTGTTACAAGTGATTATTCTAAAATCATAAGTTGTATTGTTAAAATCCGGATCTTCTGGCCAGTATCCAGAAGTGGTGGAACTGAAAGGGTTAATTGCTTGAATTAGCCCAGTAACAATCGCTCTCAGGCGGCTGGCACCTAGATGGTGATCCCGCAAGCTGGAAAATCTGTGTGCTGGAAGCAACGGAGAGTGGTATTGTTACGTTAGTGACAAGCGCGGTGTGAGATCAGGGGGGTCCTCGGTCACCAGTCAGTGAGGAGGGCAGTGATCTGACACCTGCGTTCGTCACATATTGGTTGGCAGCAGTGGGATCGTTTTGCCTTAAGAGCATTCAGTGCATTGTTAGGAATTAGCTCTGCACTGAAGGATTGTAACCTTTTTTAATCTTTCCACTTGTAAAATGTCTGGAGTATCAGGGTATAAGAAGATGAGCAAAGATGACCTGACTGCTGAGTGTACAACAAGAGGCCTTGACGTACGTGACAAAACTCGTGGAGGCATGATAAAGGCCCTACACGAACTTGAAGCTGAAGGGGTTCCCAGAACTCCAGAGCCCGTGGTTCAGACTCGACGGCCTCACAGGATAGGCACACAGAGACTGACACGGGAATACCACTGAATGTGCCCTCTAGCCCACAGCAGGAGCAGAAGTCAGCCCCAGTTTGCCTGCAACCAGCATAGACTCTCCTCAACTACAGGAAACACTACAGCGCCTCAGCAAAACGGATTCTGAGATGTACCTGCAGTTTCTGGAATGCCAGGCTGCGGCTGAGAGAGAGGAACGCCAGGCTGCGGCTGAGAGAGAGGCTGCACAGAGGGAGGCTAATCGGCAGCACGCACTGGAGATGTTGAGACTCCAGCAGCAACGACTGGTTCAGAACCTTGGATCCCTAGATGTTAGAAGATTGTGCTGAGAATTAATAGCATTTGATTATTGTTTCCTCTAGTTCCTTGAGGAGCAGCCCTATTTGAACTTCCTGCTTCCTGTAGCAAGTGCTGTCGGATCTACAGCGTGTTAGTGAGGTCCTGTGACCTGCTTTCCCAGTCTTCCTGTATCTGTGACCCGGCTTGCCTGACCTCTGATTGAACTCTGCCTGTACCGACCCTCTGCCTGCCTACGACCACGTCTCTGCCTAACCCTCTTGTACCTCAGCCGCCCGCCTGTTTACGACCCTACCTGCACCCGACGTCCCGCTTGCCTGTTCCTTTGTACTGCACTAGCCTGCCTAATACCGACCAGGCCTGCATTACCACTCTTCTGTCTGCACGAGCTCCTGGAGGATCTTCACAACACCATCTGCATCCGCACCAGCCCTCGTGCCCCCCTGTGCTCCGGAATCTCCTGTTTCCTCTATCAGGGGTTCCCGAACCAGGGCCGTAAGAGAGGTTGCCCTCTGCACAATCAGACTCCACCAACAGGTACATGACACTAGAGCACAGGGACACCTCTTTGCCTGCGAGCCCAGCTGCCAAATTTCCAGTCATGGAAAAGGACAGTGACACTGACGTGTATCTACTGTCGTTTGAAAAAACTTGCCATCAGTACCATTTGCCCCCAGCACAATGGGCCCGGTACCTGGCGCCAGGTCTATGAGGCTAGGCCCTGGGGATGCATATGTCAACCTGCCAGCGGAGCAGGATGAAGACTATGACACCATAAAGGCTGCAATCATTCAGAAATATCGACTAACCCCGGAAGTGTACCGAAAACAGTTTAGGTCCCTGCAAAAGGGGCCTGGGGACTCCTATATCGATGTGGTAAGCCGTTTACGTACCACCTTCCAACAATGGACTAGGGGCCTAAAAGCCAATTATTTTGAGGCCCTGGAAGATCTCATGATTGAATATCAGTTTGTGTTCGAGCGGAAGCACGGTTCTGCTAAAGCTGCAGCAGAACTGGCAGATACCTTCATCAGCCCTCGGGTATCGGACCATCGCAAGGCCCCACCGAATGGCTGGAAAGGGGGAAAATTGCACGTGGCAACCCTTCCTCTGCCTGCCAACCAAGCTTCTCAGCGGTCTGGCGCCAAGCCCACCCTGACTGACAACCACAGGTGTTACTCCTGTGGCAAGCCTGGACATTTTTGAACAGAGTGCCCTGAGCAGAAGAAGGCGACATCATCTGGCCAACCGGCCAGCAACCCTTCCGCTGTGCTGTTCATCAGTGGGAGACCTCAAGGAACCAATGCCAACTTGCAGCCAGTCATCGTGGGCCACCGGACTGTAACGGGTTTTCGGGACACCGAAGCAGAAGTCACCTTGGTCAGACCGGAGGTGATAGAAGAAACTGACATCATCCCCGAGAAGTTCCATACCCTCACCGGAGTTGGGGGAACCCATTCCCGCATACCCCGTGCCTATGTGTTCATTGATTGGGGTGCCGGGAGTGGGATGAGAGAGGTGGGCCTTTCTGAGGAGATCCCCACTGCTGTGTTGCTGGGTGCTGATTTAGGGACCCTTGTCTCCTATTATGCCCCTGCTGAGGAAGCCCCCTCGGAAGCCTTTGGACCCCAAAAGGTACTGTGTGCAGATGTGGGTTTGATATCTGGGCAACCTGGGGAGGGCAAGGGTGAAGTAGAAGTGCAAGGTCCTCCTTCTCCAAAGAAATGAGAAGAGACCCCATTGCTTATAAAGGTAAACAATGTATGTTTCAATGATGCTACACCTGTACCTGTTGAATGTAACGATGATGTTGATAATGTATTACCCATAATGGTGGTCACTCACAGTGCTGCAAGGGCTGCAGAGGTACAGGCCTGGGTCGCAGGACAGCGGGAGGAGGTCTCTGGGCCCTCCCCTTGTTCTGACCCAGTGGACTCCACCTCTGTTGAGCCTCAGCTGCTGTCCTCGTTTGCCCCAGGTTTGCTTGCTGGGACTTGTGGTTCCGCCTTTGAAGCAGCACTGCAGACAGACCAAAAACTGGCACAGTTCAGGAGTCTGCAGAGAATGACAAACAAAAGGTTTACTGGGACAAAGGAAAACTGTACAGGGAAAGTTTGTCTACAGAAGGGAACAAAGCTGATTTAGGTAGCAGGCAGCTTGTGGTACCCAGTCAATTCCGGGGACAGCTACTAAAGGTGGCTCACGAGATTCCCCTAGCAGGACACTTGGGGATCACTAAGATCCAGGGGCGGTTAATGCATAACTTTTATTGACCTACCATGCTTACGGACATAGGTGATTACTGTCAGTCCTGTGTTACCTGCCAGTGAGTGTGCAAGGTAGGAGATGTACACAGGCCTCTGCTAAAACCTTTGCCTATGACTGACGAACCTTTTAAGAGGGTGACAGTGGATATTGTTGGGCCTCTAGCCATCCCTAGCAGTTCAGGCAAAGTTTTATCCTAACAGTCGTTGACTATGCCACGCGTTATCCGGAGGCGGTGGCTCTCTCCTCCCTCCATGCAGACAAGGTCGCTGATGCTCTGCTGGGATTCCCAGGATTCCCGGTCAAGCTCATTAGCGATCATGGCCCCCAGTTTGTGTCTGACTTGATGCACACTTTCTGCCAGAAGATACAGATGACGCATATCATGGCCAGTCCTTATCCACAAACGAATGGCTTGTGCGAGCGTTTCAATGGTACCCTGAAACAAATGTTGCGCACCTTTGTGGAGTCCCAGGGTAAGGACTGGGAACATTTGCCTCATCTGCTGTTTGCTTACTGAGAGGTGCCCCAGGAGTCCACAGACTTTTCGTCATTTGAACTGTTGTATGGGCGTAGGGTAAGAGGACACCTGGACCTAATCCGTGAGACCAGGGAGGGCAAGATTGCCGATCCGGAGGTCTCTGTTGCAGATTATGTCCTAAGATTCCAGAATAAAATGGAAACGTTGGTGGGGATGGTGCGGGAAAACATGACCCAGGCCCAGACCAGGGAGAAACGTTGGTATGACCGCAATGCTAGGGAGCGGACATATAACGTTGGTCAGCTGGTGTATGTTCTGCTTCCCTTGCAGGCAGAACAAACTCAAAGCAGCATGGGAAGGCCCATACACCATCACCCAGCGACTGAATGATGTCACCTATCTAGTCAGGTTGGGAGAAGGAAGTAGACGGCAGAAGGCCTTTCATGTGAACATGATCAAAGCCCATCATGAGCGCACGGCCTATGTCATGCCGGTCTGTAGCAGGCCGGAGCCTGAAGAGGCTGATCCACTAGACCTGTTAGCTGACACCAGGGAGGTAAACTCTCACCTCCTGATAAACCCCAATCTTACCCCCACCCAGGTACCTGGGCTGAAGGAAGTGTTGGCAGTACATGGTAGCCGGTTTACGGGGAAACCTGGGTGGACAGACCTCGCTGTCCACCAGGTGGACACTGGGGCACATCCCCCCATTAAACAGTTGGCCTATTGCATCTTCCTGGAGGTGCTGGCCGACATGAAGAGGGAGGTGGAGGAAATGCTGCAGCTGGGGGTGATTCAGAAGTCCCACAGTGCCTGGACATCTCCAGTGGTCCTGGTCCCCAAAAAGGATCAGACGAACAGGTTCTGTGTGGACTACTGAAAGCTGAATGCTATCACCACTGCAGATGCCTACCCCATGCCCCGGATCAATGAGTTGTTGGATAGGCTGGCGGCTGCCCGCTATATCACAATCATGGATCTGAGCCGAGGGTACTGGCAAATTCCACTGGCCCCTGAAGCTCGGAAAAAGTCGGCCTTCATCAACCCATTCAGTTTGTTTGAATTTACCGTCATGCCGTTTGGGATGAAGAACGCCCCAGCTACCTTCCAGAGGGCCATGAATGACTTACTGGAGGGGCTGGAAACCTTTGCCATGGCCTACCTGGACGACATCGCCGTGTTAAGCCCTACCTGGGAGGAACACCTGCTGCACCTGTCACGGGTCCTGGACCAACTGACAGCTGCCAATCTGACTGTAAAGCCCAATAAGTGTCAGATCGGCATGACTGATGTCCAGTACTTGGGACACCTGGTAGGAGGAGGCACTCTGAGACCCGAGACAGGGAACGTGGAGGCCATCCTTGCCTAGCCCACCCCTCAAACCAAGAAGCAGGTTATGTCATTCTTGGGGACAGCTGGCCACTATAGTAAGTAGGTAACTATAGTAACCTGGCAAAACCTTTGACTGACCTAACCAAAAAGAAACTGCCCAAAGTGGTGTCTTGGACACCAGAATGTGAGAGGTTATTTCAGGCCCTGAAGGAGGCGCTGGCCAGCGCCCCTGTGCTACAGGCTGCAGACTTCACCCGCCGTTTCCTAGTGCAGACTGATGCCTCTGCCTATGGGTTGGGTGCAGTCCTGAGCCAAGTGGATGACGCTGGAGAGGAACATCCCATCCTCTACCTGAGCCGGCAGCTGCTTCCCAGGGAAGTAGCATATGCTACGATCGAATAGGAGTGTCTTGCGATCGTGTGGACTCTCCAGAAGCTACAAACATACCTTTATGGGAGGCACTTCACTGTGATCACAATCCCTTGAGCTGGTTAAATCGTGTTGCTGGGGAGAATGACAAGCTACTTCGTTGGAGCTTAATCCTTCAGCAATATGATTTCACCATCCAGCACAAAAAAGGCAGCACCCATGGCAATGCTGATGGGATGTCGTGACAAGCCGAGCCCGCAGGAGTCAGTTGCGTCAGGAGGGAAATTGCAGTCCCCTCCCATGCAACCATCTAAGAGGAGGATTGTAATGATATCACGTGTGGGACACACAAACCTTGCAACCACTGTGTGCAGGGTCAGCCATGACGGTTCTAAGGTTTCTCAGGACAAAACACCCTGTAATGACCTTACTCCTCATCCCCCCTCCAGTCAAGTGAGGAATTCCTGGATCCCCTGACCAGGTCTCAAGAGGTCTGGCGTGTTTGCCAGGCCTGATCATAAACCAATAAATCAGATCCATTAAGAGACAGCACAGGATGCCTGAAGATAATGAAGGGTCATAAAACCCCCTCCCTCAGGCAGCTGTGACCTTCCCAGAGACCCTTAATCAATCTTAAAGGTAGAACTTTACCCACATTTCATAACTCCAGATAGGAAAGTGACATCTTAATAAAAAGTATATATTTGAATGGGGAAATTCATACAGAATAAAATGAATCCAAACATCGATAAGTCTGATCATACAGGAAAACACTGATAGTTTCTCCTCTTCCCAGGGTGATGGAAAGTGATAAGTCTGTTGTGTTTAGGCTTATTTTAATGCACTGTGCATGCTGAGCTTGAATTCCTTAACCACTTCAATACTATGCACTTAGAACACTTTAATACCAGACCAATTTTCAGTTTTCAGTGCTGTTGCGCTTTGAATGACAATTGCGCGGTCGTGCGACGCTGCACCCAAACAAAGTTTTTATCATTTTGTTCCCACAAATAGAGCTTTCTTTTGGTGGTATTTGATCACCCCTGCGGTTTTTATTTTTTGCGCTACAAATAAAAAAAGACCGAAAATTTAGAAAAAAAAAAATTCTCTATTTTTTGTCACAAAACTTTGTAAATAAGTAAATTTTCTCCATCACTGGTGGGCACTGATGAGGCTACACTGACGGGCACTGATGTGGCAGTACTGATTGGCACTGATGAGGCGGCACTGATGAGGTGGCACTGATGATGAGGCACTTATATGCAGCGATGATGAGCACTGTTAGGCGGCACTGATAAGCAGCACTGATGGGTACTGAGAGGTGGCACTGATATACAGCACTGATGGGCACTGATATGCAGCACTGACGGACACTGCTAAGCGGCACTGATGGGCACTAATAGACAGCACTGATTGGCACTCATAGGCAGCACTGGGCACTGATAGGTGGCACTGATGGGCACTGATAGGTGGGCACTGGTAGGTGGCAATGGTGGGCACTGATATGTGGCACTGGTATGCATTGATAGGGGCACTGGTGGGCACTGATAGGGGCACTGGTGGGCATATACATTAATAAGGGCTCATTCCCTGGTGGTCTAGGGTGGCATCTGAAGGTGGCACTGAGTGAAGGTGGCACTGAGCAGTATGTCACTTACCTGGTGGTCTAGGGGGGTCTCTCTGCTGGTCCAGATCGGCTCCCTGGTGGTCCCTGGTCGGCTCCCTGGTGGTCCTGGGTGGGCACATCCCTGGTGGTCCTTGGGCAGGCTCCCTGGTGGTCTAGGGTGGCGATCTGAGGGAGGGCTGTGCTGATAAATCATCAGCACAAACCCTCCCTGTCAGGGATGCAGCCGATCGGCTCTCCCCTCATCAGGTCTGCAGACCTGAGTACAGGAAAGCAGATAAACGGCTTTCCTGTATTACACCGTGACCAGCCGTGATTGGTCACGGCTGGTCACATGGTAAAGTGCTTTGGATCGAAGCACTTTACCGAGATCGGTATTGCGGGGGGTCAGACTGACCTCCCACACCACCGATCGCCGCGATGCGCGGCGGCTTGTTATCCTGAGGACGTCATATGACGTCCAGTCAGGATAACTAAGCCACTTCCCGGCCGTCATTTTGCATACGGCGGTCGGGAAGTGGTTAATGTTGGGTCTGCACGATGATCCTATCCCGAGATATGATTTTTATATTGCAAATTGCATATCTGGGAGGGTTGTTATTCCCTGCAAGCTATAAGGAACCTGTTCCTTTGAAGAGCGCTACTGTTTTAGGATAAATCATCTGAATATCCCTGTCTGTGGTGACACAGCGTGTTACAGGTGATTATTTTAAAATCATAAGTGTATATTGCTAAACTCTGGATCTTCTGGCAGGCATCCACAAGTGCTGGCACTGAAAGGGTTAATTGCTTGAATTAGCCCGGTAACAATCGCTCTCAGGCAGCTGGTACCTAGATGGTGATCCCGCAAACTCGAAAATCTTTGTGCTGGAAGCAGCTGAGAGTGGTATTGTTATGTTAGTGACAAACGCGGTGTGAGATCAGGGGGGTCATTGGTCACCAGTCAGTGAGGAGGGCAGTGATCAGATACCCGCGCTCGTCACATGGATGCTATAAATAGATTAGCAGAGAGCTTGTCTTGTTACAGCACAGCTCTGCAAGTCTCTGCCTATGTGGAGGGGGGTGTGTGCCTTTCCTCCAATCAGCTGTCACACAGTGTATGCCAAGAATCCACTCCTACTGCTGAATGAGGAATGTCGTGCTTATTAGAAAACTTTTTCCCACACGGTATTTATGTATTAAGTTCTTTTGTTTATACGAGAGTACCTTTAAGATACAGGATCAACCAATATGAACACAGACTAAAAAAATAAGGATATTTATTAGTCAGACATGTATTCATACAAACATAGTTATATAAAGGTGGACACAAACAATACTACATAAAATTTAAGATAACTGAAATACCCGCTAATGGGGAGTATTTATACTCTTTTTAAGTACACAATTTGTAAGACCTCTCTATGAAATTTGTAACCAAAAAATATGACAATTAGACAGAGCATCGATATTTCACAAATTTAATCGTTACTTTACTGCAGGTAAGTAAGTGATCAATATTGTGAAATAACAATTGGATGTCTGCTATGTCAAAAGGATAAAATTACAAAAATTAGAATAATAAAAATAAATGTACGTTTTAGAGAAAAATCTTCCATGTGTTACGAATTTGAGAGAAGTACTTATCTGACTGTACTTGATAATAAACAATGGTTCAATAAGTCATATTCGAAAAAACAATTCAAATTAGGGTAAAACTAGACAATATAATTACACTTTCAAAAGTAGTTACTGGTCTATTGTAATAGTTACCAAAGTTCAATATGGCTGCAACTTTCCAAGACTGGGCGGCGTTTTGAGTCCTTAGAGTTTCAAAGCAGGAAGTGTAGAGGAGTCCTTATGAGCATGGAGGGGGTATGAATGGATAGAGGTGTGGATGTGATGGACCGGATGTCTGTTGGGGTGTGTATCCGACCATCCTTTGGGAACCTGTCTCTGACCTTTTATTTCATCCAATACAATACTCTTATAAAAATTTCCCTAACCTGGCCCAGAATGAGGGGCGTTAATTTCATTGGGTGAAGGGTTAATCTCCACCCGGTTAGGACGTCCCTTCTGAGTATCTTGTCACTGCCCCTAGAACCACCCGGGATCATCTTACAGCAGAAATGTTTAATTGAAACTATTTTTTTAAGTATTTCTTATCAAATGTTATATTTTTGTACTATACCTCTGACTATATTATTGTAAATGTATCTTCTAATATTTAAGAGTAATGGTCCCCAGTATGATAGGGTAAAATTAATACCGCCTAAAATGATTGAAGATGAATATCTATATCACGCTTGGGGATACTATAATTAAAACATATTCTATATCTAGACATATATTTGTATACATGGTTAAGATATACTGTATATATTTATCTCGTTAACAGACATTGGATATACTTGAGACAATTCTTATTCTAATACGCTTTACATCTAAATAATATATAGGTTTTTGTCTTATCACAGAATTATCATCAGTAGATGCAAAATCATAACCGTATCTAGGACCAGAAATATACTTTATAACTTGAATGACTTATAATCATATGTATCTTGAAACATCCCTGGGTTAAACAATTATTTAGAAAGAAAATGTTTAAAATTAACCCTGGGACATCAC
>BLSH010537230.1:478765-489671 GCA_018402905.1 Glandirana rugosa | reverse complement strand
AAAATGGTCCGACATGTCCGCTGAAATATCGCAGTACCGCTAAAAATCGCAGATCGCCGCCATTACTAGTAAAAAAAAAAAAAAAAAACCCCAGAAATGAATACTCATCATCTGTAAACGCGGCCACTTTTGCGCAAACCAATCAATAAACGCCAATTGCGATTTTTTTTTTTTATCACAAATATGAGGAAGAATATAAATCGGCCAAAAACGGTGAAAAAAAATGTTTTTTTATATTTTTTTTTGCATTTGTATTTTAGCAAAAAGTAAGAAATTTGGTTTTTTGTTTGCAAAATTGTCGCTCTTCTTTTGTTTATAGCGGCGATCAGAAATGATGCAGAGGTGATCAAATACCACCAAAAGAAAGCTCTGTTTGTGGGAAAAAAAGGATGCAAATTTTGTTTGGGTACAATGTCGCACGACCGCGCAATTGTCAGTTAAAGCGACGCAGCGCCGAATTGCAAAAAGGGCTCCGGTCCTAAAGCTGGAAATCCTTCCGGGGCTGAAGTGGTTAAAGTGATCGAAAGTCTCGTGTTTTTTGTTGTTAAAAATAATAAACATGTTATACTTACCTGCACTGTGCAGTGAATTTGCACATGGCAGCCTGGATCATCCTCTTCTTGGGTCCCTCTTCAGCTCTCCTGGCCCCTTCCTCCTGACGAGTGTCCCCACAGCAAGCAGCTTGCTATGCGGGCACCTGAGCTGAGCTGCAAACATGGAGCTGCGGCACAGCCCCGCCTCCTCTCTCCTCATTGGCTGGCTGTCTGACTTTGATTGACAGCAGCGGGAGCCAATGGCGCTCCTGTCTCAGCCAATGAGGAGGGGAGTCCCGGGCAGCTGAGACAATTCTACAACATCACTGGATAGAGAGGGGCTCAGGTAAGTATTAGGGGGGCTGCTGCACACAGAAGTATTTTTATCTTAGTGCATAGAATGCATTAAAGAGTTTATAACCTTAAATAACCCATTTCACTGCCAGCCCCTGTCCTTTATCCAGCGATAATGCACAGTGTAAGTGTTTATTGAAATAGATGCCTCTAAATACCTTTTTTTCAGATATCTTCAGGCCAGTCTCGTGACTCCTGGCCGCTCTGCTACTCCGATCCCCGGGCTACAATGGGAGGGGCCAAGATCTCCCTCTGACATCAGCCGGGAGGTCACGTGACAGCCCCTCCCGCTGTAGCCCTAGATCAGAGTAGCAGAGCAGCCGGGAGTCACGTGACTGGCCTGAAGATATCTGAAAAAAGATATTTATAGGCAATGATTTAAATAAACACTTACACTGTGCATTATCTCTGGATAAAGGAGTGGGGCAGGCAGTGACATTTTTGAAAGTTGAATGTACTACTATTAGAGGCCGGAGGGGGGGGGGGGTGGCGGAGGTGGCTCACACAGACACACAGAGCTGACAGGTGGGGGGGGGGGGGTGGGACAGAGGAAAGCTGCGGATTACGGAGGCACGTAAGCTGACCATGGTGTCAGGGCTCAGCAGCCATGCTAAACCATGATCAGTTTACAGGGGGGAGGGCAGAAACAGGCAGGATCAGCCAGGTATTTTACAGTTCAGTGAGGGGCAGGTTAGACAGCACAACACCAGAGCAAATAGTGTCACCAGCACACCAGGGTCTTCAAATGAGTCCAATCTTTAATAAGATGATCACATCATTACAGCAAGAGCGACGTTTCGGAGCCACACAGGACCCCTTCATCAGGTCACATGGCTGATGAAGGGGTCCTGTGCGGCTCCGAAACATTGCTCTTTGCTGTAACGATGTGATCATCTTATTAAAGATTGGACTCATTTGAAGATCCTGGTGTGCTGGTGACACTATTTGCTCTGATGACATGCGGTTCCAGCCCTTGGTCACTTCAGCACCCACAAGTAAGCCATTTGTAAAGCAGGAACGTGTGCGTTGGGAATTCTACAAACTGTAAGGTTAGACAGCACAGACACTGTGCTGTTTAACCTGCTATAAGGGAAAAGGATCCATTTTTTATTTTTTAGGGTTACAAACACTTTAAGATAAAAAAAAACTTCTGACTTTACAATCACTTTAAGCTGTCACTTTTGTGAATCTTTAAAACATTAGTGTGCAGTGCCGCCCACCACCTTTCACCATTGCACTCACCTCCAGTATAGACCTGTTTCCAGGTCTACAAACACCTTCCCCATCCGAGGTGCATATCCAGGCTGCTCAGCTGGTAGATCTCTTTCCTGCACACTAATATTTTAAAGATTTACAAAAGTGACAGCTTAAGGAAGATTGGCACAAGGAGCATGTTTAGAAGGACTATTTGGATGGAAAATTGACGTATAGCATATTAACTGCATATTCACTTAACAAACTATATACAATTGTGCTCATAAGTTTACATACCCTGGCAGAACTTATGATTGCTTGGCTATTTTTTAGAGAATATGATAACACAAAAAACATGTTTTTCACTCATGGTTCGTGTTTGGCTGAAGCCATTTATTATCAATCATCTGTGTTTACTCTTTTTACAACCTGTGATCTGTTTGCTTGTAATTAGTGTGTGTGTGTGTATAAAAGGTGAATGAGTTTCTGGACTCCTTATAGACCCTTATCCTTGAATTGTATAAAACAGGAAAGGGTTATAAAAAGATATCCAAGGAATTGAGAATGCCAATCAGCAGTGTTCAAACTCTAATCAAGAAGTGGAAAATGAGATGTTCTGTTGAAACCAAACCACGGTCAGGTAAACCAACTAATAGCCTGCTGTATTTCACTTTCTCCCAGTCCTTCTCTGAATCATTTAGATGTTCATTGGCCTGTACATGTGCCTTATTGAGGAGGGGGACCTCGCGAGTGATGCAGGATTTCAGTCCATGGTGATGTATTGTGTTACCAATGGTTTGTTTGGTGACTGTGATGCCAGCTGCCTTGAGATCATTCACAAGCTCCTCCTGTGTAGTTTTGGGCTGATCCCACACTTTTCCCATGATGATCCTTACCCCATGGGGCAAAATTTTGCATGGAGCTCCAGAACGAGGGCGATTGATAGTTATTTTGTATTTCTTTAATTTGCGAATAATCACTCTAAAGCCTCGTACACATGGTTCGACGGTCGTACAACCGAACGGACCAAATCGTATGTTGTATCTCGCATACTGACATGCACTACACGATCGTACGACCAAGCCGAACGTAGTGACGTGTTATGACCGTATAAAGAGAAAGTTCGGGTTCATGTAATTAGTGTCCGGCCATTCCTGACTTCTGAGCTTGCGTGTTTTGCACAATATAACTTGTTGGACCACCTTCTCTGTACACACGATACAACTGTTGTACGACCGTTTGTTGGTACTACCAAAGTTTGCTCATACAACTCCTGTTGTACGACCGTCGTACGTCGGCTGTTCTAATCGCGCGTAGTAACGGTCGGATTAGCTTACAACGGTCGTTCGTACGACCTGTTGTATGTGATCGTCGAACCGTGCGTATGAGGCTTTACAGTTGTCTCCCTCTCACCAAGCTTCTTGCTGATGGTCTTGTAGCCAATTCCAGCCTTGTGCAGGTCTACAATCTTGTACCTGACGTCCCATGACTCAGAATCCAGAAACTTCAGTGGAGTACTGGATGAAAAATGCAAGGGTCTGTCAAGAGTCCAGAAATTCATTGACCTTTTATACACACACACTAATTACAAGCAAACAGATCACAGGTGAGGATGGTTACCTTTAATAGCCATTCAAACCCCTGTGTGTCAACTTTTGTGCATGTTATCAGGCCATAACCACCAGGGTATGTAAACTTTTGATCAGGGTCATTTGGGTAGTTTCTGTTGTCATTATGATTTAAAAAGAGTAAACACAGTTGATTCATAATAAATGGCTTCAGCAAAACACTAACCATGAGTGAAAAAAATAGGATTTTTGACTCACCGTAAAATCCTTTTCTCATAGTTCATCGACAAATGCAGCATCTCTTCATTACGCCTGGGGTTATGCTACCTTTCACTAGGAGTGTACTAGGCAGAACTTCAGTTCAGCTAAATGCAGACACAGCCCCTCCCAGGGGGCGGTCCTCCCTGGTATAACCCCCCACCGGCCAGCTCAGCCTTTAGTCCGTAACAAGCAGTGCAAGCTCGAACCAACAAAGAGGGGTAGGGTGCTGCATCCGTCAATGAACTATGAGAAAAGGATTTTACGGTGAGTGAAAAATCCTATTTTCTCTTTCGTTCATTGATGGATGCAGCATCTCTTAATTATGCCTGGGGATGTCCCAAAGCAGTGTCAAAAGAGGGGTGGGTAATGCAAAAACAAAGCTTCACCCAACGGGGAATTCTCCATAATAATCTGGAGGAACCTCACACAGTGGCCTGCAAAACTTTGCGGCTGAAAGCAGCATCCAAGGATGCTGACAAATCAACTTTGTAAAACTTAGTAAAGGTGTGCACTGAGGACCATGTAGCCGCTCTGCACACTTGAGAAACCGACGCTTGATGTCGGAAAGCCCAGGAAGTGCTAATTGCCCTGGCAGAGTGAGCCATGACTGGAAAGGGGGGCTCAAGACCCCGCAAGTCATACGTATTGGTCACTGTCTGTCAAATCCATCGAGAAATGGTGGCCAAGCCCTTGCGTGGTCGATCCACCACGGCAAAGAGCGCATCCGACCTCCGAAAAGAGGCCATGGTCGCCAGATACACCCGCAGAGCCCTAACCACATCCAAGGAATGCAAGGCGATCTCCTTAGGATGGGATGGGCATGGGCACAGCGAAGGAAGGACAATGTCCTCGTTAATGTGAAAAGAAGATACCACCTTTGGCAAGAAGGAAGGTGACAGGCGCAAAACCGCCTTATCCTTGTGTAGGACCAGATACGGGGACCTACACGACAGAGCCGCCAACTCTGACACTCATCTGGCAGAAGTGATGGCTACCAGAAAGGCCACCTTCTGCGAAAGCAGTTGTAAGGAAATGTCCCTGATATTTTCAAAGAGAGGCTTCTGAAGCCCCGAAAGGACCAGATTGAGGTCCCAAGGAGCCAAAGGCATACGCACCTGTTGAGCGACATGTCAGACCCCCTGAATAAAGGTGCGAACCAACGAATGCGTCGCCAAAGGACGCTGAAAATAGATGGCCAAGGCAGACACCTGGCCCTTGATAGTGCTCAACGCCAGTTTACGGTCCAGGCCCTGCTGCAGAAAGGCCAGCAGCCGAGACACCGAAAATGAACGGGGGTTATACCCCACCCCTTCGCACCAGGCGATATATGCCTTCCAGGTGCGATGGTATATCTTCGTATAAGTGCACTTACGTGCCTTGAGCATGGTGGGAATCATCGAATCGGAAATTCCCCGATCTCTCAGGACCTGGGATTCAATAGCCAGGCAGTCAAAGCCAGAGAGGATAAAGCAGGGTGCAAGATGGGGCCCTGGGACAGAAGGTCCTCGCGAAGCGGGAGACGCCAGGGAACATCCACCACCATCTGCACCACGTCGGCGTACCACGGACGTCAAGGCTAATCTGGAGCCACCAGAATGGTTGGAATCCCCTCCACCTCGATCCTGTGCAACAGATGCGGAATCAGCTTGAGAGGGGGAAACGCATAAATACTGGCTCCATGAAACTACAAGGGCGTCAGCTGCGTCCGCCAGCGGATCCCTTGCTCTGCTCACGAAGGTCTGAACCTTTCGATTGAGCCGGGACGCCAGCAGATCTCTCCCTGATCCAACCTCTGTCGGCTGAGGTAATCCGCTTGCCAATTTTCTATACCCGGAATGTACACGGCGGAGATAGCCGGCACATGAAGCTCTGCCCACCGCAGAATGTGAGCCGCCTCCAATGCTGCCGTTGAGCTTCTTGTTCCGCCCTGATGGTTCACATATGGACTCTGACAGGACGCCCTTGCAGCCTTCCCGACCAATTGGAGAGGCAATGCCTGATGGCCCGAAGTTCCAGCACATTGATCGGGAGCCGACTTCCCTGCCGAGACCACCGACCCTGGGTTGACAACAACCCCAGGACTCCTCCCCCCCCCCAGCCGCTTAGACTGGCATCTGTGGTCACCAGGGACCACATCATGGGGAGGAAGGACTTCCCCTCCTTCAGGGCCGAGGCCCTTTACCACCAAATTAGAGAGGCCCTGGCCTCACGGTCCAGCTTGACCAGGCGATCCAGGGATAGTGGAGATTTATCCCACCGCAGCAGAATCAAGGGCTGCAGGGACCGGGTATGACTCTGGGCATACGGAACCACCTCGAAGGTGGACACCATGAGCCCCAGGACCCGCATGCAAAACCTCAGAGAGGACCACTTCTCTGACAGAAGAGACCTCACTGCCTGCTGCAGCAACTGCAGTTTTCCTGAGGGGAGAAAAAACCTTTGCCCTAACCGAGTCCAAGGTTAAACCCAGGTACTCCAGGAGGTGTGACGGAGTCAACACCGACTTCGGCCGATTGATCACCCATCCGAACCCCTGTAGGGTGTGTAGTGTGATGGCTATGTTGTTGCTCAGAGCTAAGGTCGACTCTGCCCGCAGAAGCAGGTCGTCCAGATATGCCAGAACTGCAATGCCCCTATGTCGCAATAGAGCCAACACCGGGGCCAGGAGTTTGGTGAAAACCCGGGGGGCCGAGGCCAGGCCACAAACTGGTAGTGTTGATCGCCCACCATGAAACGTAAAAAACCTTGGTGTGAGACACAGATGGGGACATGCAGATACGCATCCTTGATATCCAAGGACACTAGCAAGTCCCCCTGGCGATGGACCGCTACCACTGAGCGGAATGACTCCATCCTGAATTTCCGTGCCCGAACATAAACGTTGAGCGCCTTCAGATCCAGGATGGCCTGACCCCATCCTTCTTTGGGACCACAAACAGGTTGGAGTAAAAACCATGGAAGCGTTCCATGGCCGGCACAATCAACCCTTGAAGAGCAGATCCTGCACGGCCCACATCAGGGCCAACCGTCGCCCTGGGGGAAGCCTCAGATTGGAGAAGAACCTGTCTGGAGGCATGGCATGGAATTCTATTTTGTACCCCGCGGAGACCACCTTGCACACCCAGGAATCTGAAATGCGAGAGGTCCACTGTTCCGCGAACTCCAGCAGGCGACCCCCCACCCGACCGATGGGCGGGGGCAAACCATCATGCGGAGGAGGGCTTCTCGTCCGACTTCTCTTGCTTATGCTGCCATGGTCACTTCTGACCTCCTGCAGCTGCCTTGGAGGGCTTAGCAACCTTGCCTGCCGAACGGGGGGCACGAAAACTTTCTGAGCAGAAAACGAGGGGCCTGGCCTGCAACGAGGTTCCTTACCCCTCTTAGGCTCGGGGAGAAAGGTACTCTTCCCACCTGTGAGATCCTTGATGATCTCATCCAGAGAAGCTCCAAAGAGGTGCCCTCCCTGAAAGGGCAAGTCAGTAAGCGCCTTTTTTGACGCCTGGTCCCCAGACCAGCACTTCAACCAGAGTACACGCCTGATCACTACTGTGAAGGCGGACAGCTTTGATAGTATGGGAGCTATGTCCAGGGCTGCATCACAAATATACCTGAGCCCCTGGGTGAGCTGTTCAGCCAGCTCCACTGTTTCAGGCGGGACATGCGCCTCGTACAAACCATGCTGCATCACCACAGCCCATTCCATCATAGCTTGCGCCACAAGTGCTGATGCAAGCACCGGCCGCATGGCCGACCCAGTCAAGACAAACATGGCCTTGGCAGCTGCCTCTGCCCTCCTGTCAGCCGGATCCTTAAAAGACGGCGTGCCCTCCACCGGAATAGTGGTCGTCTTGCTCAGGCGGGACACCGGGGGGTCTACCTTTAGAGAGACCCACTTCTGTCCTCAAAAGGATAACATACAGCAAACCGTCCTGGTAGAGGCAGAGAGCTCTGCGGCCACTGCCACTCTTTGTACACAAACTGATCAAAGAAGGGTACATAGGGGAACACCTTAGGGGTGTGAACCGGCCTATGCGATCCACAGACCACAGCCGACTCTTGCGAGTCCCCCGCTGTCCCCAGCTTCAGTGTCTCCCGGACAGCTGAAATTAAGGAGCCCACCAAAGCCCTTTCATGTGCAACAGTGTGCCCTGAAAGGTCTTCTTCCTCTTCAAAGGAATCCTGGAGCTCCCCATCCGACAACTCGAGGGGGGTCCCTGTCCTGGTGGACCCCCCCTCAAGGTCCGAATTCCCCCCAGATGAAGGGGAAGGAAGAGGCGGCCGTCTCAACCGCTCTGCGGTCACGGCCCAACTCTGCCCGGGAAATAAAGGACTCCAGGAGTCAGTGTAGCCACAGGTCCCAGCACACCCTCAGCCCCAGCGGAGGTCCCCGCCGCCGAAGTGCTGGCTTCAGCCGCCATTGCGCTACCCACACCGGACACCCACATCACCCAAGAGGGGTCTAAGCAATGGAGGTAGGTGCCCCCGCCACCCCAGGCACACCGGACAGGGACCCCTGCAGTTACACCCAGGAGGACTGACCGGAGCTCACACCCTGCCCCAGGAGAAGCGCTGCTCAAGCTGCTGAGTCCGCCTTACCAACCACTTAAAAATCGTTGCTGCTGCTGCCGTCCCAGCGTCTCCACATGTCTGCTTAGACCAGGAAGTGCTCCGGGACCGCCCACCCTCCGGTCATAGCCTTTAATGCACGGCCGACCAACCAAAAATGCGACCGGCTCCGGGAAAATGGCGACCGGGCCAACGAAAAATGGCGCCTGACCACTGCACAAGCGGCCGACGGAGCGGCGGCGGGGTGGAATAGGAACACCCAAGGCCCCCCATGGCGAAAGGGGCCTGGGAAAGAAAAAAACACACTTTTTTTTTTCTTTTTTCCTGCAGCACAGGCAGCCGGGGCATCAGGGTGGAGGATGGTGGGATAGGGATGGAGGAGGGAGCACCACCAGACATCCCAGGGAATGGGGGAGAAACCCGCCAGCCCCCCCGCACCCTGTCCAGGGACGGGGGGGAGTACTTACCCATCCAGACGGGTGGAGCAGGTAACCCACCCGAGACAGACCTGCCTCCCTGTCCATTCCTACAGGGGGAGCTGCCGGCTGAGCGACACCCGTGACGCGGACCTGGATGCCCGGTCTTGAGCATGCTGGCGGGGCGTTTAAACCGCAGGCCGCCCCTCACTGAACAGGGCCTGACACGGGCGACCTAGCACGGAGCGTAGGTCGGCTCGGTCCGTTGGTCGAGCTGGGGAGACTCCCTGGATCTATATTATCTAGCCTGTCACCCAGCCGGCTGCTTGATTGCAGTCTTCATCAGAAGAAAAAGAAAAACTGTGGACCCACGGGTCCCAGCATGGGGCCCGGTCCTACTCCTTGCACTAGGCAGAAAAAGACTGAAGGCTGAGCTGGCCAGTGGGGGGTTATACCAGGGAGGACCGCTCCCTGGGAGGGGCTGTGTCTGCGTTCAGCTGAACTGAAGTTCTGCCTAGTCTCCACTCCTAGTGAAAGGTAGCATAACCCCAGGCGTAATGAAGAGATGCTGCATCAGTCAATGAACGAAAGAGAAAAATGTTTTTGTGTTCTCATTCATATTCTCTGAAAAATGGCCAAGAAATCCATAAATTCTGCCAGGGTATGTAAACTTATGAGCCCAACTCTATATTTAATTCAAACCTATGGATGTTTAAATTTATGTATGAAGAATTTAAATCACTGAAATGCATTCTCATTTTAATTTTTATTTTATTGCACTGTTCATGCACTATGGAATAGTTTGATTTATTTATTGGGTTATGATAGGTGCAGCCAACACACATAATTTAGATTGCTTCCTTATATTGCAGAATGGGTAATACCCTATGACCCCCTGTATGCCTATTTTTGGAGAGTAATGTATTTACACTTTTCAATACCATTTTGGAAAAAAAAGTTCTTTTGTATGTATTTTAACCACTTGCCGACCGCTGATCGGCATTTGACGGCGACAAGGTGGCTCTATGGCGCGGATCGCCGTCATATGACGGCGGCCGCGAGATCGCGCCCAGTGTCCGGGGAGGGCCAGGGAGTGGGTGCGGCGGATTCGATCTATGCCGGCCACCCGCGATGCCCCCCCCCGGAGTGAAAGAACGGAGGTCCGTGTAAGTAAACACGGACCTCCGTTCTGTGAGGGGGGAAGGGCTGTGATCACAGCCTTCCTCTACATGGAGGCTGTGATCACTTCCCTTCCCCAGCTAGGGCAGCCCCCCCACAGTTAGAACACGCCCAGGGAACACTGTTAACCCTTAGAGCGCCCCCTGCAGGTTAACCCCTTCACTGCCAATGGCATTTACACAGTAATCAGTGCATTTTTATAGCACTGATCCCTGTATAAATGCCAATGGTCCCAAAAAAGTGTCAAAATGGTCTGACATTTCCACTGAAATATCGCAGTACCGCTAAAAATCGCAGATCGCCATTACTAGTAAAAAATAAAAAAAAAAATAAAAACCCCAGAAATTAATTCTCATCATCCGTAAACGCAACCAATCAATAAATGCCGATTGCGATTTTTTTTTTTATCACAAATATGAGGAAGAATATAAATCGGCCAAAACCGATGAAAAAAAATGTTTTTTTATATTTTTTTTTTGGATTTGTATTTTAGCAAAAAGTAAGAAATTTGGGTTTTTTTGCAAAATTGTCGCTCTTCTTTTGTTTATAGCGGCGATCAGAAATGACGCAGAGGTGATCAAATACCACCAAAAGAAAGCTCTATTTGTGGGGAAAAAAGGACGCAAATTTCGTTTGGGTACAACGTCGCACGATTGCGCAATTGTCAGTTAAAGCGACGCAGCGCCGAAACGCAAAAGGGGCTCTGTTCCTAAAGGGGGAAATCCTTCCGGTCCTTAAGTGGTTATTCAGCCTGCAGTCATATATAAAAAAGAAACTCTAAAAATTCAATTTTAAAAGATTTATGACTGGAGTCAAAACATTTTATCAATTCAGA
>BLSH010537230.1:415131-429235 GCA_018402905.1 Glandirana rugosa | reverse complement strand
ACTCTGGAAAATTTAGATTTTTCAGTGTACTATGACCCCTTCCCTTTACCGATTAACCCGGGTTAAGCCTGTAAAAGTGAATACCCACATGAGTGAAAACGATTGTCACCAAATCTGTAGTTACCGACACACAATTATCTCACAAAAGTGAGTACACCCCTCACTATTTTGTAAATATTTTATTATATCTTTTCATGTGACAACACTGAAAAAAATGACACTTTGCTACAATGTAAAGTAGTGAGTGTACAGTAGTGAGTGTACAGCTTGTATAATAATGTAAATTTGTTGTCCCCTCAAAATAACTCAACACACAGCCATTGATGTCTAAACCACTGTTAGCAAAAGTGAGTACACCCATAAGTGAAAATGTCCGAATTGGGCCCAATTAGCCATTTCCCTTCCCCAGTATCATGTGACTTTTTAGATTTAAAAGGTCTCAGGGGTCAAAGGGAAGCAGGTGTGTTAAATTTGGTGTTATCGCTCTCACTCTCTCATACTGGTCACTGGAAGTTCAACATGGCACCTCATGGCAAAGAACTCTCTGAGGATCTGAAAAAAAGAATTGTTGCTCTATATAAAGATGGCCTAGGCTATAAGAATATTGCCAAGACCCTGAAACTGAGCTGCAGCACGGTGACCAAGACCATACAGCAGTTTAACAGGACAGGTTCCCCTCAGAACAGGCCTTGCCATGGTTGACCAAAGAAGTTGAGTGCACGTGCTCAGCATCATATCCAGAGGTTGTGTTTGGGAAATAGATGTATGAGTGCTGCCAGCATTGCTGCAGAGGTTGAAGAGGTGGGGGGGTCAGCCTGTCAGTGTCCAGATCATACGCTGCACACTGCATCAAATTGATCTGCATGGCTGTCATCCCAGAAGGAAGCATTTTCTAAAGGCGATGCCCAAGAAAGCATGCAAACAGCTTGCTGAAGACAAGCAGTTTAAGGACATGGATTACTGGAACCATGTTCTGTGGTCTGATGAGACCAAGATAAACTTATTTGGTTCAGATGGTGTCAAGCGTGTGTGGCGGCAACCAGGTGAATAGTACAAAGACAAGAGTGTCTTGCCTACAGTCAAGCATGGTGGTGGAAGTGTCATGGTCTAGGGCTGCATGAGTGCTGCTGGCACTGGGGAGCTACAGGTCATTGAGGGAACCATGAATTCCAACATGTACTGTAACATACTGAGGCAGAACATGGTCCCCTCTCTTCAGAGACTGGGCCGCAGAGCAGTATTCCAACATGATAACGACCCCAAACACACCTCCAAGACAACCACTGTCTTACTAAAGAAGCTGAGGGTAAAGGTGATGGACTAGCCAAGCATGTCTTCAGACCTAAACCCTAGTGACCATCTGTGGGGCAACCTCAAACGGAAGGTGGATGAGTGCAAGGTCTTTAACATACACCAGCTCCGCGATGTCGTCATGGAGGAGTGGAAGAGGGCTCCAGTGGCAACCTGTGAAGCTCTGGTAAACTCCATGCCCAAGCGGGTTAAAGCAGTGCTGGAAGATAATGGTGGCCACACAAAATATTGACACTTTGAGCCCAATTTGAACATTTTCACTTAGGGGTGTACTCACTTTTGTTGCCAGTGGTTTAGACATTAATGGTTGTGTTTTGAGTTGACAGCAAATTTACACTGTTATACAAGCTGTACACTCACTATGTTACATCATAGCAAAGTGTAATTTCTTCAGTGTTGTCACATGAAAAGTTATAATAAGATATTTACAAAAACGTGAGGGGTGTACTCACTTTTGTGAGATACTGTGTGTATGTGTGTGTGTGTGTGTGTGTGTGTGTGTGTGTGTGTATATATATATATATATATATATATATATATATATATATATATACACTGTAAGGGGGTTAGCTTGGCAGCGGGTGTGTTTGAACCCCCCTGGAAGGGTTCACTACACAATTTAGGCACAGCGAGACAGCAGTTTCAGAGGAAAACAAAAAAGGGATTTTATTAAAACTTACCGTAAAATCCTTTTCTCTGAGTTCACTGACAGACGCAGCCCTTCATAGACAAGTGGGGTTATATGCACATCCTACCAGGAGTTGACTAGGCAAATAGAAAGAAAGCAAGCTGGCCCCTCCCAGGGGGCCATCCTCTCTCTCCCATATAACCCCCTTTGCTCTGCTTAGCATATCAGTTCGTAACAAGCCGTACAAACGCAACACAGAGGGGTGGGTGCTGAGTCTGTCAGTGAACTCAGAGAAAAGGATTTTACGGTAAGTTTTAATAAAATCCCTTTTTCTCTTACATTCACTGACAGACGCAGCCCTTCATAGACATGTGAGGAGTCCCACAGCTGTGTCAGTCAAGAGGGGTGGGTAAACGACAACAACTGTACCCAAGAGAATCCTCCCAGGAGGCGCCAGCCGCGCCTACACCGCCGCCTGTAAAACTTTACGGCCAAAAGCAGCATCCAAAGATGCTGGCACAACAACTTTCATATAACTTAGTAAACGTGTGCACCGAGGCCCAAGTAGCGCCTTGCACACCTGTGACACCGAAGCCTGGTGTCTGAAAGCCCAGGAAGTGCTAAGTGCCCTGGTGGAATGAGCCGTGACTGGAAAAGGGGGTACCTTGCCCCGAACAGTATACGCATGGGTCACGGGCTGTCTGATCCAACGGGAAACAGTAGCAGACGAGGCCGCCAATCCTTTGCGCGGACCATCCGTCAGTACAAACAACGCATCAGACTTCCGAAAGGAAGCTGTAGCCGCCAAATACACCCGCAAAGCCCTCACAACATGCAATGAATGTAACTCAAATTCCTTGGGATGCGATGGATGCGGACATAATGAAGGAAGAACAATATCTTCATTAATGTGTAAAGAAGAGACCACCTTCAGTAGAAACGAAGAAGGACGCAAGACTGCCTTGTCCTTATGAAGGACTAAGTAAGGAGACTTGCAGGACAACGCTGCCAACTCAGACACCCGCCTAGCGGATGTGATGGCCACCAAAAAGGCCACTTTCTGCAACAGCAATTGTAAGGGAATATCCCTGATCTTCTCATATGGTGGTTTCTGCAGCACAGAAAGCACCAAATTCAAATCCCACGGCGCCATAGGCGACCGTACCTGAGGAGCCACATGGCGCACAACTTGTACAAATGTACGAATCAACGAATTTGACACCAAAGGTTGCTGAAATAAAATCGCCAGAGCCGAATCTGACCCTTGAGAGTACTCAATGCCAATTTTTTATCCAGGCCCTGCTGCAAAAAAGCCAGGACCCTGGACACAACGTAAGAGCGAGGGTTACAACCCCCTGCCTCACACCAAGCAATATAGGCCTTCCAGGTGCGATGATAAATCTTGCGCCAAGTACACTTGCGCGCTTTAAGCATGGTAGGGATCACGGAGTCCGCGATACCCCTCTCCCTCAACACCTGGGACTCAATAGCCAAGCTGTCAAAGCCAGCGAGGGTAATGCAGGGTGCAAGATGGGCCCCTGAGACAAGCGGAAGACGCCAGGGAACATCTGCCACCATTCGCACCATGTCTGCGTACCAAGGACGCCAAGGCCAATCTGGAGCCACCAGGATTGTCGGAATCCCTCCGCTTCCACCCTGCGCAGTAGCCGTGGTAGAAGCTTGATGGGAGGAAAAACGTACAGGAGCCGATACCGACTCCAAGGCGCTACCAGCACGTCCGTGGCGGCCACCAGCGGGTCTCTCGTCCTGCACACGAAAGTTTTCACTTTGTGATTGAACCGAAACGCCATGAGGTCCACATCTGGCGTGCCCCACTTGTGGAAAATCTGGCGGAACACTTCTGAATGTAGGGACCATTCCCCCTGATCCAGTGTCTGGCGACTGAGAAAATCCGCCTGCCAATTCTCTACGCCCAGAATGTAAATGCCGGCACGTGAAGTTCTGCCCACCGCAGAATGAGAGCTGCTTCCGCAGCCGCTGCCGAACTCCTCGTTCCGCCCTGATGGTTCACATACTCCACTGCCGTGGCGTTGTCCGACTGAACCCGAACCGGGAGGCCGCGCAACCTTACCGTCCAGTGGGAGAGGCAGAGCCTGATCACCCTCAGCTCCAGCACATTGATCGGAAGGCGAGATTCCTGTACCGACCAACGGCCCTGAGCAGACAGCTGCCCCAGGACCCCCCAGCCTGATAGGCTGGCGTCCGTCGTGACTATCGACCAATTCAGGGGAAGAAATTACTTCCCCCAAAGTCAGAGCCAGGGCCCGAAGCCACCAGGTCAACGATCCTATGGTCTGAGGATCCAGTCTGATCAGCTGGTCCAGGGACAGTGCAGACTTGTCCCACCGTGACAGAATCGCTCGCTGAAGGAGCCGAGTGTGACTCTGGGTGTAAGGTACCACCTCAAAGGCTGAAACCATGAGCCCCAACACCCGCATACAGAACCGTAAGGAAGACCACCGGCGTGACAGAAGGGTTCGCACCGCTGCTTGTAGTGTCAATAACTTGGCCGGAGGTAAGAACACCTTCGCCTGCTCCATGTCCAGAACCAGACCCAGGTATTCCAGGCGACAGGATGGCATCACCGTCGACTTCTGCAGATTGATCAGCCAGCCGAAGTCCTTTAATGAGGCCATGGTGATAGCCACGTTCTCCTCCAGAGCCGAAGCAGACTCCGCTCTCAGTAGCAGATGGTCGAGATATGCTACCACCGCAATGCCTCTCTGCCTCAGCAACGCCAGCACCAGGGCCACCAGCTTGGTGAACACCCGAGGAGCCGAGGCCAGACCGAAGGGCAGTGCCACGAATTGGTAATGAAAATCTCCCACCGCAAAGCGCAGAAAACGCTGGTGCCGGAGACAGATGGGGACGTGGAGATACGCGTCCCTGATATCCAGGGACGCCATGAAATCCCCTTGGTGCAGGGCGGCCACGACCGAACGGACAGATTCCATCCTGAATTTTCACGCTTTCACAAAGTGGTTTAGCACCTTCAGGTCCAGAACTGGCCTGACCCCCCCCCTTTTTTGGGGACTACGAATAGGTTTGAGTAGAAACTGTGAAACCTCTCAAACTGAGGCACTGGCACTATCACTCCCTGGTCGGAGAGTGTCTGAACAGCCCTTAGGAGGGCCTCCCGACGCCCCTGAGGGACTCTCAAGTTCGATGGGAAGAACCTGTCTGGGGAGTGCTGAACTCTATCCTGTACCTGGAGGACACCACTTCCTGCACCCACCGGTCGGAAATGCGGGCAGTCCACCTGTCTGCGAACCCCAGAAGATGGCACCCCACCTGAATTTCCGGTGGGGGCAACCCATCATGCAGAGGAGGACTTCTCCTCTGTCTTTTCGCTCTTGCGTTGCCAGGGGCATTTACCGGCCCCTACGGCAGGCTTGCCGGGCCTCGACCCCTAGCCCGCTGCACCAGGGGCACGAAAAAACCTCTTCTAACCCGAAGAAGTAGGACCCTGCTTGCGGCGGAACTCCCGCCGCCTGAGCTCAGGGAGAAAAAGTAAAGTCCTTGATGATTTCATCCAACTGCACCCCAAAGAGTCGACCACCCTGAAAAGGAAGATCCCGTCTGATAATGACTGCAAAAACAGACATTTTAGACAACATGGGGAGCAGGTCCAGAGCTGCGTCACACAGGTACCGAAGACCCTGAAACAAATGGTTTGCCCTCTGCGACGCCTCAAGCGTCCTCCCACAGTCCAAATCATTCTGCAGCTCCGTCGTACACTCGGACAGAGATTGCGCGGCCATGGCTGACGCCAGGGCCGGTCTCATGGCTGACCCTGCCAGCAGGAAAAGTGCTTTTGACACCGCCTCCGTCTGCCTATGGATCCTTAAACGAGGGAGACCCCTCCAAAGGTATGGTCGTTACCTTGTTCAGGCGAGCCACTGGAGGGTCCACTGCGGGGGATGCCCACTTTTTTACAAAACTATCCTCAAAAGGGTAGCGGATAGCGAAGCGTTTAGGTAGGGCGAAGGAATTCTGCAGACGCTGCCATTCCTGATAAACCAGGTGGTCAAAAAATTGATCATAAGGATAAGCCTTAGGGGCCCTGGGTGGCCTAGCAGACCCGCAAACGTATGCGGACTCCTGCTTGGTCCAGTCGCAAGGAGGCACGGATATTAGTAATCAGTGTGGCCATCAGCACCTTTTTGCGTGCAACCGAAGCCCCCTGGTCTTCTTCGCCATCCGAGGGAACTAGCTCGCCCTCTGAGAGCTCCACGGGGGCCCCCCTGACCCCCGAAGTCACTTCCGGTTCAGACTCTTCCCCTGAGGAAAGAGGGGGAGGTGGACACTTTTTAGGGGCCCCCAGAGCCCTGCTCGGCCCCACCCGGGGAAGGAACTCCCCAAATAATGCTCTCAGCTGGTCCAGGGACACCAGGGTCCCCAGCGCAGGTTGCGCTGCCGCTGGCTCCTCCTCAGAAGGACCCACAGGGTCATCCGCCATCGTACCACCGGAACTGACAAGCAAATAAAAAATGCCCTGACACCCCCACAATGCAGCCCCACCGCCACCCCACAGATCAACCGGGGAGGCCCCAGGAGGACTGCATCCACCGCTACCAGAACCCCAGGGAGAGCCCAGCTATACTTGCTGTTTTGTGCCTCACAAGCGCTGCGTCCTAGTAGGAGTGCTTAGGGACCGCCAGTCTGTGCCTGTGCCGCCTGTTTTCATCCACGCTGTCCCAAGTGAAAGAGAAAGCAAAACGGCAGCAGCACATTTTTCTTTCCAGGGACATCCAATATGGCCGCTGAACGTTCACTAGAGGCCAAAGCCTGTACACAGGCCGCGACTACGGCAAAATGGCCGCCGCTCAGCACTAGAGGGAAAACCTCAGGAAAATGGCTGCGGCTACGGCAAAATGGCGGTGATCCACCGCAAAATGGCGGCGGATCGCCGCATGGCGGTGCGGAAGCGTTGGGTGCGGGGAGGGGGGGAAGGGAGTGTAGGAGGGGGGCAAAACACCCAGGGGGGGACACTAGCCCAGCGAACACCCTCCACCGGCTGGCCAAATCGCTAAAAATTGCCCAGCCCCCCTCCGCGCCCCTGGGGGGAAGAGAGGGGGTCACTCACCAGTCTGACGGGCGTAGCGGGTAGCCACCCGGTTGCAGACCTTCCTCCCATGTCGGAGAAGGATGCTGCAGGCTGCAGGCCCCTGGACAGGAACCAGGTCCGGTCACCGGGCGCCAGTGGGGGTCATCCACTGGCCACCCGCACAGAGCGGGCAGGATGAGGCGGGCCCCGCCGAGGCTAGGGCTAGCTCGCATCGGTCGGCCGCTTCTTGATAGCAGTCTTCATCAGCTTGAAAAAAATAAAAAAGCAGTAGCAAAAAAGATGAACCGCAGGTCCCATAAGGGAGCCAGGTCTAACTCCTTGCACTAGGCATAATAAAACTGATATGCTAAGCAGAGCAGGGGGGTTATATGGGAGAGAGAGTATGGCCCCCTGGGAGGGGCCAGCTTGCTTTCTTTCTATTTGCCTAGTCAACTCCTGGTAGGATGTGCATATAACCCCACTTGTCTATGAAGGGCTGCGTCTGTCAGTGAACGTAAGAGAAAAGGTAGTTTATTCTCACTAGGTACAATGTGAAAAACAGCAAAACAAAACAAACAACAAAATAACTCCTAGGCCCCTTGGCCACTGACTACACAATAGGTTTCCCTGTCTGTCAGCTGGGTACAGCCTACCGCTGTACCTAGCTCCTATCTCTCACTGAACACAGTCAGCCACACAGGCTTCTTACCAGACAAGCTGTTACACTCCCCAGTCTGTTGACATGACACAGAACCTGGTTCCAGGGTGGAGCCCTCACCTATGCTTGCTGGGAGTTTATGTAGAGGTCTTAATGAGCCAGCTCAACCCAGCTGGAATTATTACCTCTACCCCTGCAAGACTCAGCACTCCCCCTAGTGGTATAAGTCTGTATACACTTTGAATCTTGGGCAGATATACCTGCCATCCTGCATGCAACCAGGCGTCTTTACCTGCCAGTTGCCACATACCCCCCCTCGTTTCAAACTGAGGTTTGGGACACACGTAGCCAGGTACGCAGGTACCCGAGATAGAGCATCCACATTCCTCATTTCAACCCCAGGGCGATGCTTAACAGTGAAGTTGTATTCTTGCAGGGCCAGAAACCAACAATTTACCCTTCTATTGGTCTCCTTGTTTTGAGCCATCCACTAGGGGTGCGTGATCTGTAATCAGGTCAAAGTGTCTACCCAGCAAGTAGTATCGCAGGGAGTCTAGCGCCAATTTCACCGCTAGACACTCTTTTTCAATTGTGGCATAGTTTTCTTTGTGGGGTTCCAGTTTCCTGCTAAGATAAATGACTGGGTGCTCTTCTCCGTTCCAGACCTAGGACAACACTGCTCCTAAGCCTACATCTGACGCATCAGTCTGTACCACAAAGTCCTTAGTGAAGTCAGGGGAGTACAGCACTGGTTGGCTACTAAGGCTCTTTTTAAAGCCTGGAAGTCTGCTTCAGCCTCCGGTGTCCATTTCACCACAGTAGACTCTCTCCCTTTTGTCAGGTTGGTTAGGGGCACAGCCTGCGAGGCAAAGTGAGGGATGAATCGCCGATCGTATCCAGAAATTCAGATGAATGCTCAAACCTGCTTTTTGCTGTTAGGGCATAGCCAACTATTTATGGCTTCCACTTTATTGACTTGGGGTTTTATTACTCCTCTCCCAATAGTGTACCCCAAATATTTGGCCTCTTCCTGTCCAATGGTACACTTTTTGGGATTAGCCGTGAACCCAGCTTCCCTTATGGAGTCCAGTACGGCTTGCACTTTTGGCAGATGTGAGGCCCAATCCATACTGTGGATAATCACATCGTCCAAGTAGGCTGCAGCATACTTCTAATGGGGCCTCAGAATTTTGTCCATTTACCGCTGGAATGTGGCTGGTGCATTCTGTAACCCAAACGGCATTCTTCTGTATTGGAATGCCCCTTCTGGTGTTACAAATGCAGTTTTCCCCTTCGCTGACTCAGCTAGGGGAATTTGCCAATAACCCTTGGTGAGATCAAGGGTCGTCCTATATCGGGCTGTTCCCAGCCGGTCGATCAGTTCATCTATATGTGGCATAGGGTAGGTGTCAAATTTTGTAATTTTATTCAACTGCCGGAAATCGTTATAAAATCGCCAGCTCCCATCGGGTTTGGGCACTAAAACGATCATGCTGGACCAGTCACTCTGGGACTCTTCTATCACACATAATTCAAGCATTCGTTGAACTTACCCTTGTATTGCCACCCATTGAGCCTCCGGTATTCAATAGGGTTTTAGTTTTACTCTTTCACCGGGTGGGGTGATAATGTCATGCTCTACCCCAGATGTTTGTCCCAGCAGCTCAGAGAACACCTCTCTGTTGCAGAGCACAAACTCTTTCACCTCCTGTTTTTGGGGTTTTGATAGGGTGACTGCTATTCCAACCTCAGGAATTAAGCAATCAGACTGAGTCTGCGACACCAAGGTTTCTGCGACTAGGGATTCCCTATCCCTCCAGGCTTTCAACAGATTAATGTGGTAGATCTGTTCTGACTTTCGCCATCATGGTTGTCTGACCCTGTAGTTCACCTCACCCACTTTTTCAATTATTTCGTATGGGCCCTGCCATTTGGCCAGGAATTTGCTTTCGACCGTAGGGACGAGTACCAACACCCTATCCCCCAGTGAAAAAGTACGGGTCTTTGCCTTGCGGTTATACACCCTTTGCTGTGCTAACTGCGCTTGGGCCAAGTGTTCTTTGACGATTGGCATTACCTGTGCAATCCTGTCTTGTATCAGGGCAACATGCTCAATCACACTCCGGTGGGGAGAACTCTCACTTTCCCAAGTTTCCTTGGCGATATCCAACAGCCCTCTTGGGTGTCTCCCATAGAGTAATTCAAAGGGCGAGAACCCGGTAGAGGATTGTGGTACTTCCCGAATAGCAAACATCAAGTAGGGTATTAAACAGTCCCAATCCTTTCCATCTCGATCCACCACTTTTTTTAACATTTGTTTTAGGGTTTTGTTGAACCTTTCAACCAACTCATCTGTTTGAGGGTGATACAAAGATGTACGTAATTGTGTCACTTTGAACAACTTGCATAACTCTTTCATTACCCTAGACATAAATGGGGCACCATGGTCTGTAAGCAATTCCTTACCCACATGCCTGAAGACCAAAAATAGCTCTTTGGCTATCGTCTTGGCGGAGGTATTTCTAAGAGGGATCGCTTCAGAATAGCGGGTGGCATAGTCCATTATGACCAAAATGTACTGATGCCCCCTAGCAGACTTCAGTATTGGACCAACCAATTCCATTACAATCCTCTCAAAGGGAACCTCAATGATGGGGAGCGGTACCAGTGGGTTATGGAAATGCGACAAAGGTGCCGACTTCTGACACACAGGGCAGGAGGAACAATAATTTTCTATTTACTTCATGACCCCAGGCCAATAGAACCTTTGCAATACTCTCTCTCTGGTTTTCTCCGCCCCCAAATGACCTCCCAAAATGTGCCCATGGGCTAATTCCAATACCAACTTCCCTTAGGGTTTGGGTACCACAAGTTGCTCAATGATTTCAACCGCCTTTTGGGCAACCCGATACAACAGATCCCTTTCCACCATAAAGTATGGGTAACTGCAAGACTGATCTGGGTTCACTAATTCACAATCTATCTTTACCACATTTTCCCGCGCCTTTATCAGGGTGGGGTCTTTTACCTGTTCTGTGGCAAAATTTTCCCGGTGAACCTCTAAATCAGAGAACTCTACAGACGTCATGTTTTTGTCTGAAGATGTTGGTTCCTCCCCAGTTTCCCGAGTCTCTCCTGCCAACACCGACAAGGGAAAATCTGGAAAAGTCTCACCATTCTCAGAGGATACCTGGGATTCCTCTTCCTGGCCTCTAGGGCCCTCTGTGGGGGGTTCAGGACCATCCCAGAATTTTGGAAAATCCCTCCCCACAATAGCATCATGTGGTAAGTGAGGCACCAATCCCACCTGATGAGTTATGTTACCTTTGGGGGTCTCAAAAACCACTTTAGCCACAGGATACTCTCTGGTGTCCCCATGTACACAAATTACAGCCACCTTGTTATTCCTAGAGGCCTCTGTAGTAACTAATTCAGCTTTGATCAATGTTACCAGACTACCTGAATCTAGCAACACAACAACATTTTTATCATTAATACACATTTTGCAAAAATGTTTTTCAGTTCCCCGAGTGGCAGTGCATGCAACTGTCGCAAACAGGGACTGACGTCTGTCTCTTAGTCACATTCCATAGGCTCATCCACAACTGGACAATTGGCTGCAATATGTCCCTCTTGCCAGCAACGATAACAAATAAACTTTTTCGCTGCTTCCTGCGACTTTGACTGTGGCCGCCATACATTATGCAAACTTCCCGCCCTCTCACTCTCTCCACCCTTACCCCTTGAAGTCATCTTACCCGCCGCTGGGGATGGTCTGGTCTAAGGGTGGAAAGTCCGTGAGTCCCTGGGAGAGGCAGTCAGGTTCTCTGTAGCCAAGTACCACTCTACCAGATCCACAATCTTGTCGGCCGTGTCCGGGTTTCCATGGTTTACCCACTTTCATATAGCAGTAGGTAGAGATCTCAGGAACAGATCCATTACCGCACGTTCCACAATCTTTGGTGCTGTCAGAGTTTCAGGTTGCAGCCACTTCCTGTCCAGGTGAATGAGATCATACATTTGCAACCTGGGGGGCTTTTCAAGTTGGAAAGTCCAGTTATGCACACGCTGAGCCCGGACAGCCAGGGTGACACCCAGTCGTGCCAATATTTCTTTTTTTAGCACAACATAGTCTTTTGCTTGGTCCGGCTCTAAGTCATAATACGCTTTCTGCGATTCCCCAGCTAACAGAGGAGCCACCAATCCAGCCCACTGTCCCTTAGGCCAGTTTTCTCTCTCAGCAGTCCTTTCAAATGTTGTCAGAAACACTTCCGGATCATCCTCACCAGTCATTTTTGGCAATACATGGCTCACACAAAATGATGGTGTATTACTGGAACCACTTGCCTCACTGGTCTGCGGACGATGTTGTGTTATGGCATCCATTTGCTGTTGAAGTCTCTGCTCTTGCTTCTGCAACAGCTCAATTAAGTGAGCCTCTAATTGTTGCTGGGCTCGTTGCTGTGCTTCCATACTTTGCTGGTGAGCTCGCTGCTGTGCTTCCATACTTTGCTGGTGAGCTCGCTGCTGTACTTCCATGCTTTGCTGGTGAGCTCGCTGCTGTGCTTCCATACTTTGCTGGAGAGCTCGCTGCTGATTAGTGTTTGCTTGTAGACTAGCATTCATTTGTTGCCGATTAGCATTTGCTACAGCAAGCTGTCTCAGTAATTCTTCCATGCTGGCATTTCACAAAAAAAAACTGCCCCTGGCTTCCTCCACCACTGTAAGGGGGTTAGCTTGGCAGCGGGTGTGTTTAACCCCCTGGAAGGGTTCACTACACAATATAGGCACAGCGAGACAGCAGTTTCAGAGGAAAACAAAAAGGTAGTTTATTCTCAATAGGTAAAATGTGATAAACAGCAAAACAAAACAAACAACAAAATAACTCCTAGGCCCCTTGGCCACTGACTACACAATAGGTTTCCCTGTCTGTCAGCTGGGTACAGCCTATCGCTGTAACTAGCTCCTATCTCTCACTGAACACATTCAGCCACACAGGCTTCTTACCAGACAAGCTGTTACACTCCCCAGTCTGTTGACATGACACAGAACCTGGTTCCAGGGTGGAGCCCTCACCTATGCTTGCTGGGAGTTTATGTAGAGGTCTTAATAAGCCAGCTCAACCCAGCTGGACTCATTAACTCTACCCCTGCAAGACTCAGCACTCCCCCTAGTGGTATAAATCTGTATACACTTTGGATCTTGGGCAGATGCACCTGCCATCCTGCACGCAACCAGGCGCCTTTGCCTGCCGGCTGTCACAATATATACATACACATACACACAAAACACATGTGTATGTATATATAGACATATACAGTTGTGCTCATAAGTTTTCATACCCTGGCAGAATTTATGATTTCTTGGCCATTTTTCAGAGAATATGAATGAGAACAAAAAAAACTTTCTTTCACTCGTGGTCAGTGTTTGGCTGGAGCCATTTATTATCAATCAACTGTGTTTACTCTTTTTAAATAACAATAACAACAGAAACTACCCAAATGACCCTGGTCAAAAGTTTACATACCCCAGTTTTTAATACCACGTATTGCCCCCTTTAACATCAATGACAGCTTGAAGTCTTTTGTGGTATTTTTGGATGAGGCTCTTTATCTTCTCAGATGGTAAAGCTGCCCATTCCTCAGCGGCGGCTGGTGTATGAGGGGCGCTTTGGCGCCGCCTCCCCGCCAGCTAAAGAGAAAAAAAAAGTCAGCCCCGCCCCCCTGCAGGAGGCGCTGGTACATTGACTTTCTTTTGTTTTTGTTTTTTCGGCTCCTTGGTTGTCACCTGACAGCCAAGTAGTGAGCCTATTGGTTGGCCATTAAAGCCTGAACAGGCACACACACATAGACTGATTGGCTACCCTGAGCCTGTGGCTCAGTGTGATTGGGTGTGGTGGCCGGGAGCGGGTCACTGTGGCAGCGGACGTGACTCCCACTGCCACAGAGACCCTGACATGAGGGAAAACACGCTTCTCCGCATGCCGATACTCTGCAGACTCACAGCACAGCCCGCTTCTCCGCATGCCGATACTCTGCAGACTGACAGCCCGCTGCTCCGCATGCCGAACTCTGCATTAATCCTGTCTGCCTATTGGATGGGGTAAGTGCGGGAACTGTCCCGACCTGGGGAGAGTCTCTGCAATGTACCCCACCTGTGTCCCTGGCTGCAGAAGTGCCCCCACATGTGTCACTGGTTGCAATAGTGCCCCCACCTGTGTCACTGGCTGCATAAGTGCCCCCCACCTGTGTCCCTGGCTGCATAAGTGCCCCCACCTGTGTTTCTGGCTGCATAAGTGCCATCACCTGTGTCACTGGCTGCATAAGTGCCCCCACCTGTGTCACTGGCTGCATAAGTGCCCCCACCACTGTGTCCACCCCCGTGAATACGTCGGTCTTTGTGTCCACCCCCGTGAATACGTCGGTCCCTGTGTCCACCC
>BLSH010537230.1:392562-403984 GCA_018402905.1 Glandirana rugosa | reverse complement strand
ATGTATTGACGGGGGTGGACACAGTGGGGGCAGTTATGTAGCCAGTGACACAGGTGGGGGCAGTTATGTAGCCAGTGACACAGGTGGGGGCAGTTATGTAGACAGTAACACAGGTGTGGGCAGTTTTCAGCCAGTGACACAGATAGGGGCAGTTTGCAGCCAATGACACAGGTGGGGCAGTTATGTAGCCAGTGGCACAGGTGGGGACAGTTTGCAGTCAGTAACACAGGTGGGGTACACTGCAGAGATCTCCCCCCCGCACTTACCCCATCCAATAGCAGGATTGTTGCAGAGATTCGGCATGCGGAAAAGCATGCTGAGTCTGCAGAGATTTGGCATAGGGAGAGCGTGCTGTCCCCCCTCGTCGGTCCCCGGGCGGTCATGGTCTCTGTGGGAGCGGGAGTCACGTCCACTGCCACAGTGACCCGCGTCGTGTGACAGCCAAGGAGTCGGGGAAAAAAAAAAAAGAAAGTCAATGCACCGGCGCCACCTGCAGGGGGGCGGGGCTGACTTTTTTTTTCTTCTTCTTCTTTAGCCGGCGGGGAGGCGGCGCCCAAGCACCCCTCATACACCAGCCGCCACTGGTACATGCTATGTGTTAGAAATATGAAGGGCCTTCAAAAATATGATCGGTAGTCAGAAAATGATATGTGTAATTTATGCTTCTAAAATGCCTGATGTTGCTACTTCAATGTTAGGCCTCTGTATGTAGCCAGGCTGTATAAAAGTCTCACACATGTGGTATCACTATACTCAGGAGGAGTAGCAGAATGTATTTTGGGGTGTCATTTTTGCTATGTACATGCTGTGTGTTGGAAATATCTTATGAATGGACAACTTTGTGTAAAAAAAATACGTTTTCATTTTTTTTCCCACATTTTCCAAAAACTTCAGGAAAAAAATGAACCATTCAAAAGACTCACTATGCCTCATAGATTATACATTGGGGTGTTAGCTTTCCAGAATGGGGTCATTTTGTTGGTTATTCTATTGTCCTGGTGCTCCAGGGCCTTCAAAAGTGTAATAGGTAGTTGAGAAATGAGATGTGCAATTTATGCTTGCAGAATGCCTAAAGCATTCAAAAGACTCATTATACCTCATAGATTATACGTTTGGGTGTTAGCTTTCCAAAATGGTGTCATTTTGTTGGCTATTCCATTGTTTTGGTGCCCCAAGGCCAAATTTATGCTTGTAAAATGCCTGAAGGTGCTATGTCAATGCTGGGCGTCTGTATGTGGCCAGGCTGTGAAAATGTCCCACACATGTGGTATCACCATATTCAGGAGGGGTAGTAGAATGTATTTTGGGGTGTAATTTGTGGTATGCATATGCCATGTGAGAGAAATCACCTGTTATAATGAAAATTTTGCGATTAAAAAAAAACAAAACTTGATTTTGCAAAGAATTGTGTCCTAGCTTGTTAAGCCTCGTACACACGGTTCGACAGTTGTATACAACAGGTCGTACTTACGACCGTCGTATATGTAATCGATCGTTCGTATGCGAGATTTGAACAGCCGAACATATGACGGTCGTACAAGGGGAGTTGTATGAGCAGACTAGAAAACTTGGTCGTACCAACAAGCTCTCATACAATCGTTGTATCGTGTGTACAGAGCAGTTGGGTCTCAAGAAATGAGATTGGCCGTCAGTACATAAAGTCTGATCAGATGTGATCAATTTTCAGTGATTTGCACCATAGCTTGCAGACTCTATAACTTTCACACAGACTAAATAATATCCACTAATTTGGGTTATTTTTACCAACGATATGTAGCAGTATACATTTTTGCCCAAATTTATGAAGAAAAATACATTTTTTGCAAAATTTTACAGTAGAAACTAAAAAAAAGTTTTTTTTTTCAAAATGTTCACAGTTTTTTTCGCTTATATCGCAAAAAAGGAAAAACCCAGCGGGGACTAAATACAACCAAAAGAAAGCTCTATTTGCAAGAAAGAAATTATAAAAATTTTGTTTTTAATACAATGAGATCTGAAAGCTGAAAATTGGTCTGGTAAGGAAGTATTCTAAGGGCATGGTATTGAAGTGGTTAAACCTCATTCGCCCAATTAAACAGTGCATTGAGGTCGGCTTGTAAGTTGGAGACATCCTGTAAGGATGTTATTCCACTGCATAGCTTGGTGTCATCTGCAAACACTGAAATGGTACTTTTAATCCCAGACCCGATATCATTTATAAATATATTGAAAAGTAAGGGTCCCAACACTGAGCCTTGGGGTACACCACTGATAACCTTAGACCAGTCAGAGTAAAAATCATTAACCACTACTCTTTGAATTCGGTCTTTTAGCCAGTTTTCTATCCATTTACAAACTGATCTTTCCAAGCCTGTAGACTTTACCTTACACATTAGCCATGGGTGGGGGAACGGTGTCAAACGCTTTTGCAAAATCCAAGTATACCACATCCACAGCCACCCCTCTGTCCAAGGTTTTACTTACCTCCTCATAAAAAGAAATCAGGTTTGTTTGACAACTTCTGTCTTTCATGAATCCATGCTGTCTGTTGCTTAAAACATTTTTTTCCAACAAGAACTCATCTATGTGGTATTTTATTAAACTCTCCTGCATCTTCCCAGCTATAGAAGTTAACCGGTTCCACACCGCCTACCGTCTATTTACGGCGGCAGTGTGGACGCTGGGCGCAAATCGCCGTAAAAAAGCGGCGATCTGCGAGTGGCCGCTAGGGGGCGCGCTCCCGTCGAACTCCTGAGGAGTGTGCCCGCGACTCGGGCGGACCCGATGTCCGCCGGCGAGCCGCGATGAGCGGCCACAGCCAAAGAACAGGGAACCGCCAATGTAAACACTGCAGTTCCCCGCTCTGTTAGTGGGGGCATGGGAGATCTACTGATCCCTGTCACTGGGATCAGTTAGATCTCGTATGCCCATGGTAGCCCAGCCCCCCCCCCCACAGTTAGAACACACCCTGGGAACATAGTTAACCCCTAGATCTCCCCCTGCAGGTTAACCCCTTCAATGCCAATGACATTTATACAGTAATCAGTGGACATTTACATTTCTGATCGCTGTTTAAATGTCATTGGTCCCAAAAAAGTGTCAAAAATGTCCGACATGTCCCCTGCAATATCGCAGTACCGCTAAAAATCGCAGATCGCCGACGCCATTACTAGTAAAAAATAAAAAATAAATAAAAACCCCAGAAATTAATTCTCATCATCCATAAACGCGGCCACTTTTGCGCAAACCAATCAATAAACGCCAATTGCAATTTTTTTTTACCAAAAATATGAGGAAGAATATAAATCGGCCAAAACCGATTTAAAAAAAATGTTTTTTTATATTTTTTTTTTGGATTTGTATTTTAGCAAAAAGTAAGAAATTTGGGTGTTTTTTTGCAAAATTGTCGCTCTTTTGTTTACAGCGGTGATCAGAAATGATGCAGAGGTGATCAAATACCACCAAAAGAAAGCTCTATTTGTGGGAAAAAAGGATGCAAATTTTGTTTGGGTACAACGTCGCACGACCGCGCAATTGTCAGTTAAAGCGACGCAGTGCCGAATCGCAAAAAGTGCTCTGGTCCTAACCTGGGAAATCCTTCCGGGGCTGAAGTGGGTAAACTATCAGGTCTATAGTTACTTGCTAAAAACTTTGATCCCTTTGTAAAAATATGGGCACCAAATTGGCCCTATGCCAATCCAGTGGTACTATTCCAGTCATTAAGTAGTCCCTAAAAATTAGATACAATGGCTTTGAAATGACAGCTCAATTCTTTTAGGATCCGTCGATGGATGCCATCTGGTCCAGGTGCTTTATCTACATATCAAAACAAAATGGCTTAAAAAAAAACAAAATTGCATGATCTGTTAAGCTATGACTGCAAATAAGATATGCAAATGTACTTTTTTCATGATAATGGCTGTTTCCCTTAGAAGCATATGAGATGGCTACTTAGCACCCTTGGTGCCACTGTTCTGTTAGAGAAACAATGGCATAACAACCAACTCAACTGATAAACTTGACCAGCAACACCCCCCCCCACCCACCCAAACTCAAAGGGCCTGAAAACTGGTATATGAAAAGTGGTATTGTCAAATACACACTTAGGGTTCATTCAGACAGCCGATTAGTGCTGCCCTCCATCCAGGGCTGCTGGGAGATGCATGTGCATTCACCTCGGAGGTGCATGCAGGTAGCCCATAAAAAGTGTCTGCATGGACACAATTGTATGTCAAAGTTTGACAAAGGAGCAGGAGTGGCCGCACGTATCCGAACACAGAGCACTATTGGCCCTTAATTGTACTGTATAATGTCAGCATGCAAGTGTCTTTGAGATGAGGGGGAACATTCGCACAGTTGGAGGAAGCCTGAGGAGCAAGGCAAGTATTGCACCCTATTCATTTACCCCTCCGCTTAACAAGCATTGAACCCTTGAAGTTGGGCATGCAAGGGTAATTTTTTTATGCCTGTAGTAAGCCAGTTCACATGCACAAATATATACGTTAACATGTGTGCTTATAGGGGTGTTTGCATACCCACATAAAAATATAAACATTTCAACTCTGTAGGCTGCATTTCAGATTTTATACCAAATGTTACCATTGATAGCACTTCAAAACACTATTAGTAGCTAACAGAAGAAAGCAAATGTCAGTCAGGAGACAGAACTGGGTGGTGTTTTTATACTGAGTGGGTGACATTTATAGACCTGCATGTATCTGCATTTCAGGTCCAACGACTGTTATTTGTCTGCAAAACTCCACATAAAGGAACAAGAGAAGCAGAAATTCTGTGATTGCTATGGTTTTGTCTAGTTCCACCTGCTTCATAGCCATCACATACAAGATCACATCATACAGTATATACAATGTAAAAGATTGTAAAGATGAAGACAATAGTTATCCCTCAAGTCAGACTACACACAGAAATATTTTTAAAAATCTGTACTTTGCCTATACTAGGGGAAAAAATTGTTTTTTTTTACATAAGCAGCCCATACGTACTATTTTCCCACTCCATCAAAAAGATTTGTGTGCAAGTTTTGAATTTCTGAAACTGAAAAGTTACACAAGGCTATGCAAGCTCCCTCCCCATACTGGAGTGCTACACAACAGCACTCAGGCCTAGGGCTCGTTCACACCATACGTGCATAAAAACTGATGGGAACTGAAAGGAAAGCCATGCAGATTTTACTTGCAGAGACATCAGTTTTTATGCACGTTGACATCAGTTATTTCATGCGCATCAATTTTGTGCCCCGTTCACACCAATGTTGATGTCACTTCAAATTTGTTCCATGCAAAAAACTGTATACTATACATGTTGCAGATTACTGCTCAGAAAAATCTGCACGTTGTGGTGTGATCAGGGCACATGGAGAATCGTTGTTTTTTTGTGCCCTTGCAAAACGCATGCAGAAAAACTGATGGCTCTGCACCATGATGTGAACGAAGGTGGGAGTTTCATATGTGCCCCATACCTACAAGTACTGGGTATTGCGTGAGTCTCTGGTAATGGAGTGTGGGGAAGGTAAGTACAGGAAGATTGCAGTGACGCCTATGCAGTGAACCTGTTACTTTGCAAGCATGGGCAATGTACATATTCGAAAACCACTAATTAAACTAGTTTTACTTACCATTGAGATGCCAAATTTGCAAATATGTCAGTTTCCTCTGCTTCATGAAAGAGTTTTAAAAGCTCGGGATCAGAAGAAAAGTGAGCAAGTAAACGCAGTTCTATCTGAGAAAAATCTAAGAATTGATCAGAAAAATGTTTTTACATAAACATTGATTCAAATGACAGAACCTGAAAAATAAATACAGAAGAGCTAGAAATCAGACTGCAGTTGAAGCGGTTGTCTACCCATTTAAAAAATGAATAAATAAATAAAAACCTGCAAGACAATAGCATAATGAGCTAGTATGCACCGCATACTAGCTCATTATGATATACTCACCTTGGAAAGAAGACCTCATCTGGAATATGCAGTTCAGTTTTGGGCACCAGTTCTCAAAAAGGATATCGGGGAACTGGAGAAAGTGCAGAGAAGGGCAACCAAACTAAAAGGAGGCATGGAGGAGCTCAGCTATGAGGAAAGATTAGAGGATCTGAATTTATTCTCTCTTGAGAAGAGGAGATTAAGGGGGGATATGATCAACATGTACAAATATATAAGTGGTCCATATAGTGAACTTGGTGTTGAGTTATTTACTTATTTACTGAGGTCATCACAAAGGACAAGGGGGCACTCTTTACATCTAGAGGAAAAAAGATTTCATTTACAAATACGGAAAGGTTTCTTCACAGTAAGAGCTGTGAAAATGTGGAATAGACTCCCTTCAGAGGTGGTTTTGGCCAGCACGGTTGATTGCTTTAAAAAAGGCTTGGATTCTTTCCTTAATGTAAATAAAATAACTGGGTACTAACATTTTTAGGTAAAGTTGATCCAGGGTGAATCCGGGGAATCGGGAAGGAATTTTTTCCCCCGTTATAACAAATTGGATCACGCTTTGCTGGGGTTTTTTGCCTTCCTCTGGATCAACCGTGGGTGAAGGATTGTATATGGGATTATTTGGTTTTATATATATATATATATATATATATATAAATGTTTTTTTTTTTTTGGTTGAACTAGATGGACTTGTGTCTTTTTTCAACCTGACTAACTATGTAACTATGAAGATCCGTCAGAGCTGCTCAGTCCCCTCTGAGGGAGCGGACATCTTCCCTCGGATCTTGCTTCTAGGTGCGCGCGCGGGGCCCGTCTTTCCGGGCCTTTGCCGGGACATACACGGCGCATGCGCCGGGACATACACGGCGCATGCGCCGTAACGCCGAAGCTGTTTAGAGGGGGAATATCTCCAAACCGTAACCTAAACCTGTAGGTAAAAGTCAGAAAATAGGGTAGACAACCGCTTTAATAGATCTGTCTAAACATTTATAGAGTTGTACTAGCTAAAACATAAGTGGTAGGCTGAATCATCCCACTGGTTTCTATTTCAGAAACTCAACTTTTGCCACAGAGTCCCACTCTGTTCACTGCTATCTTCATAACGTAAAAAAATAAAAAAAAGTAAAACACTCCTTTAGATGGGCATTTCCAAGAAAACAGGATATCTTGTTTCCTTGCAGGGGAGGCGGGAGGGAGTCACAACGTTATTTAGTAGAGTGCTGTGGGCGTTGTAATACATACACATACCCCTGGCAAGTATTAGATTTCAATTTTTCTTGGAAATTATCTTTAAAGAACATGGCAGGTAGGTAAAGCTGGAGGCTTAGGAGAAAAAAGATTTTCCTACAACAGTGCAGAAATAGCGGTCATACGAAATGCCAAAATCAATATAAAACATAAAGATTCCTTTTGAATATGCTAACATATCTATAACTCAATGTTTCCATGATCTTCTTTATATGCACTCAGACATATTTTGCTATATATGTTGCCTGCAACAAATCCCAAAAAAAAACAAATCATGGTGGACACTGATCTGTTTGAAATTAGCAATCACTGGAATGGTTTTACATCACTCAAACCAGCACTAACCCCTAGTTTACAAATTAGAAATAACAAGAATCCATGCAAGATTGTCTCCACAATATCCAATTCTCTTTATTGTGGAAAACCCCTCTATGATCAGATATAGGTGGATTGTTATGACATTTGTCAAATGCATGATTTACAGGTTTCCATGCTCAAAGCCGTGCGAGCACCGCGCATGCGTGAGACGTGCTGCGCCTTGAGAATGGCCGGCGTATCTTCTGGGACCTGTGACATGTCCCGGTAGATCGCCGTGGCTCTAGGAGAGGAAGTGGACCTGGGACCTTGTGAAGACAGGGTCCCCCCCAAAAAAATGACATGCCAATTGTGGAATGTCGGGGGGGTTACCTTCCCTTACAGCGGAAGTTCCACTTTAATGTAAACTTTTTTTCTTTTCTGTTAAATCCAAGTTTCAATATCATTTTATTCTTAAGCCTCATACACATGATGCAAATTTCGAACGACAGAACATCAGTTTTTTGTTGGTTGCTTGTCTCATGTCGAAAGTGAAGAGCCTTCTAACGTAACAAAAATTTTCATATGACCGAATTCAACGGCAGAAGTGACGTAATGTGTTGAATAGTTTTGTATGTATTTTTTCATTTCTGAGCATGCGTAGTCGTGATTGTATGATTTTTTTCATACAAAAACTGTACTAATGATAGGAAAATCGGACGTCGAGTTTAATACGAAAAAAAAAAATCTCGTCTGCACAACCTGCTTTTGTCTTATGAAAATTCGGCTGTCGAAAAGAGCATGCTAATGATAAGAATATTAGACTATTGGCCGTCGATAGAAAATTCCTGTCCAAAATTTGCATCATGTGTACGGGGCTTTACAGATAAATGAAATAGCAAAAAAAAAGGTAAACAAATGATATACTGTATAAATATGTAATAGGCCAGCATTAACGAGGTATTAAACTCAAAAGCAACCATTTACTATATTGCAGCTTACCAGTTCTTAGGATGTGCCGGCTGCATTAGTTATTTTAGGCTTTTTTTCCCTCATTTTCACCTGCTGATCTGGCCAGTAAGTATGTGGTTTTTCAAAAGAACAAGCTCTCTTGCAGATGCAGTTAGAGGGATGAGACAAACCATTTAACACTGACAGGGGTCCTTACAACTAGAACATCTAACACTCTCCTCCCCCCAGACTGACAATGATCATGTCCTAAGGTGCCCCTGTGCTCCTTCATCCAGAGTGGGAGCACTGTTATACAGGAAGTGTGTTACTGGCCAGATCACCGGTGGAAAACAGAGAGGAAAAAAAATAAAACTAAACCAGCCACCACATCTACTGATGGGTAAGCTGCAATATATTACATTTTTGGTTTTGGGTTTAATACCGCTTTAAGTAGTGAGCATGACCTAACTGCCTACCCGACTAGCACAAAGAAATGCAAAATCATCCTTTTAAATCCTTACATCATTTGCACTGAAAATAAAAGGGTGTTCCCTGCCCAACCACTATTGCATATTATGATCTCATGAGAGAGTTAAAGTGTTTGTTACCCCAACATTTCATGTTCCTGATATATGCCTGCTGTACCATGTACTTGTATGAGAAAGGATCCTGTTCTCTTTGTATTGCTTCCTTTATGTGAAATCCCTGGTGTTCCTGCCAGTCCCTCTACTTTCCTATTAAAAACTGACAACACTAAGCAAGAGAGCACAGTGTGGTCAGTTCTCTAGCTGTGCTGAGAACCCAGCTTACTCTCCTCCAATGATCAGACTTAGCCTGATATGCCCCTGCTGTACAGCCATTCACTGGGAAGCCCAGTGTGCTGCTGCTTCTTCTCCCCCAGCTCTTATGCAGCTGAGAACAGAGGGAATGTGATCACTCACAAATAAGGTAAAAAAGGTATTTAGATTTTTTTTATATATATACAAAAATGGTAGTAGAGCCTGAAACGCAGTTCTGAGTTCTAGTATATTTGATACCATCCCCTGTGCATGGAACTGCCATTGTCCCTGAGCTGCCTGGTCTCGGTAATGGGCTCCCCATCCTTCCTGGCTGGCATCTGATGTTACTATCTCCGGTTCTGGAGGGACTATGGGTTTGTATCTCTAGAGGTTGTGAATGTGCATCCACCACCATGCTGATTGTTTCACTTCCTTGGTTGAGGCATCGATGTTCCATCCCACTGCATCAGAAAGGAGTTTTGGAACACTTTAGTGTGCCATTGTGCCCACTGAACCATTGGAAAAGTAGCAGACATGGAACCTATTATGCTCATGCAAGCTTTGGCTGGCAGCTTGTTGCCATTAGTTTCTTAACCTTTTGAATTAGAGGAGCTATTTTCTCTTGAGGAAGTTGCACCCTGTTTGTTTTGGTGTTTAGTTCTGCCCCCAAAAAAATCATATTTTGTGTGGACTAAAGGTTGCTCTTCTCCCGATTGATTATCCATCCGAAATCCTGGAGGGTCTTGATTAGTATTGCTCGATGGTGAAGAAGAATCTCCTGACTGTCTGCCAGGAGCTGGATGTCGTCCAGATAATGGTGTAACCTCAAGCCTTTTTCTCTCAGGAATGCAATCATTGGCAGAAGAACTTTGGTAAAAGTCCTGGGAGCAGTAGAGATTCTGAATGGTGGGCTCTGAAACTGGAAGTGTTGATGATTTACTGAGAATCGAAGGAACTTTTTGAAAGCAGGATGTATAGGAATGTGTAGGTATGCGTCCGTTAAATCTACAGACAGCATCCAATCTTGTAGGCTTATTGCTAACAGTATTGACTGGCTTTCCATTTTGAAGGCTTCGATCTGGATTCTTTTGTTGAGTTTTTTCAAATCCAGAACTGGACATTGACCTCCTGTTTTTTTCTTCACTAAGAGTAGTGGGGAGTAAAAACCTTTCCCTCTTTGAGATTCTGGGTCCTCCATGATTGCATCCTTTTGTTTCAGTTCTATTACATACTTTAGTAGCAGCTCCGTTTTGTCTGATGATGATGGAATTCTGGGCTATTGAAAGTGGTTTCTGGGCAATTTGCCCTTGAATTTCCATTTGTGACCAAATCTTATTGTAGATAGCATCCAAACATCTTTTCTTTTCAATAATTCTTTATTGAGTTTTTTTGGAAATATTAAGAGAACAACACGAAGAATACAAAAATATACTGGATTGTAAGAAAAAACCTATTGTGTCAAGCGGAAAATAGGTCAAACAACTGAGAGAGTGACAAATGTGTAAACTTGGATACAATATACAGAACAAGTATCGTAAAACATTACAGAAATTACATCATCTATCGAGCAGATAACAGTGCTTTTACCTCGCTACTCCCTCCGCCCAGGGCCATCTTAATAGCATCATGGGCCCCTGGGCAAAGTAATGCACTAGGGCCCCCACAAGCCTGCACTACCGCTCACCAAACGCAACCCATTTAAATAAAAGGGTCTGCGCTGCAAGTTCTCACAACCGGGGGTGATGCAGCATTTAGAGCAGGGGTAGGCAACCTTTGAGAGGTGGAGATCTACTTGAACAACATAAAAGATCAAAGATCACCAGGGGGTAAATAAATTAACTAGCAACGCCTAAGTAAATAGTAAGGATGACACAAGGAACATTTAGAAAACTTATAATAAAACTAATGTCATTATAAAAATATAAACTTAGCCTGACTTCAGTGAGCAACTAGCTTCAGGCCTGAATGTAGGGCGGTGAATTAAGCTCAGTAATAGATAGGGCGGTGTATAGAGGTCAATAATAGGTAGGGTAGTGTATAGCGGTCAGTAATAGGTAGGGCGGTGTATAGAGGTCAGTAATAGGTAGGGCGGTGTATAGAGGTCAGTAATAGGTAGGGCAATGTATAGAGGTGGAGATATGTAACGGGATCGATAATGACTGGAGATATGTAGCGGGATGGATAATGACTGGAGATATGTGGCGGGATGGATAATGACTGG
>BLSH010537230.1:361902-387095 GCA_018402905.1 Glandirana rugosa | reverse complement strand
ACGGTCCCCAGCCCGAAGGGCCTCGATCGACCCAAAAAACGACGTGATTCACTGACACCCCGTCGGACCGTTCACCAGGTCCTGATCTAAGAGAGAAATCCATGGCTATTTGTAAAGAATGTATAGGGCACGTCATCTCACCGCCGCTGCCCTCCGGAAAGCTGCTGACTCTGATGGGGCCCCATGAGCACTTGGGGCCCCTGGGCTGTGCCCAGGTGTGCCCGCTCAGAAAGACGGCCCTGCCTCCGCCCCATCCAGGGGCTGGTTAAGTACAGAACGCCTAGGGGATCAAGATCAGACCTTTCAGTCTTCTTGAGCTTCTGGAATGACTATATGAAAAAAGATATTCACTCCATAACACTGTAAGGATATTAAAGGGTAGATAGAGATCCTGCTGATGAGGGAAAGAGAGGCGGGAGCCCGAGCACGGGATATGTAAGAAATGTTTATCGGTACCTAAAGAGAGAATCTAGTCCTGGACCACTTGCCAGGCTGCCCCACAGTCACTTAGTGCAGCAAAAAACCCAGCTAGCTCCGGGAAGCCCGACCCCTGGCAGCCTCTCAATAGGAGGACCCCATCCGCTGGGAGAGTGATGACTGTTAGGGCATGGGAAAGGGCCCCACAGACTCCAGCACCCCTAAAGGGAACACACTGTGCCCGAGGCTGCGGCCCCCCCACCACCCCCCAACCTATGAAGGGGAGATAATAAGGGGCACGACCCTTAAAGATACCCAAAACGTGTAGTGGGTTGAGGATCCAGGAAAGTGGGCCAGGACCTGAGAGTATCAAGCTTGGGGACGATACCTTCCTTCAGACCATCACCGGAGTTTTGGAGTTAGATGACTAGAAGAGAGAGGAAGAATAGAGGAGGGGAGAAAAGAATAGGAAAGGGTAAGGAAGAATAGAATGTTGAGCCATCCAAGGTAGAGCTGGAAGATAATCAGGTAGTTGCTATTCCAGGTATGAGGGAGATGCCTACAAACTCGGCCCAAAGTTACCAAACTGCTTCAAATTTGGATACGCTATCTGATATGATGCTGGCAAGTTTTTCTTGAGACATTAGCCAGGAAATTTTTCATTTGGCGGCCCGAAAGGAGGTATGTGGCTTCTTCCAGGCCTTAGCTAGAGTGATTTTGGCCCCTAGAAAAATGTGATGAATTTTGGATTGGGCCTGGAGATCTTTGGAATACATTCATTTAACAGAGCGACTTTTGGGGACCTTGGGAGCTGGCAACCTGTGACCTGTGTAATGAGATTAAATATTTTCGACCAGAACGAGCAAATTCTGGGGCATTCCCACCAGATGTGGGCCATGGTGCCAGCTAGTTGACAGCCTCTAAAACAGACAGGGTCCACTGAAGGATAGATCCTGGCTAGCCTAAAAGGGGTGAGGTACCATCTGGAAAGTACCTTCAGGCTGGTCTCAGTCATAGAGGTGTTCAGGATACCTTTAAAGGATGAAAAGAAGGCTTTCTGCCAGGTTTCCAGATCCCATTGAAATTGGAAGTCCGATTCCCAGGCTGTCATGTAGGCTGATTTCGTCGTGGGGAGGGTGAGTGCTGCATAGATAATAGAGATGCCACCCCTCTGCTCAACTGGCTGACCACACCACAGCTCATAACTTGTGAATCTAGGGTGGAGCGGTTTTTCTCTCCATATTTTGTGTAGAAAGTGTAATATTTGTCTGAACCTGAATCTTTCTGAGTCAGGGAGGTTCAGCCTACTGATGCAGAAGTTTAAGGTGAGAGGACCTGTGGCGGAGAAGAAATGTCCTATACAAAAGAGACCCTTGTTTAGCCACTACTTAAAGGCTTTAATATCCATTCCCGGGGGGGAAGTCTGGGTTATGGAATAGGTGTGCTAAGGGTTTACTGGAGGATTTTGCTTTGAAATGAATTGAGGTGATCCCTTCTGATCGGGGTGGGGAATGAACGGAAGAGGTATAGAAGCCTCGGCAGTAGGGTAATTTTGACCAAATTTATTCTACCTAGCCAGGATACTTCAAGTTTTGACCACTGTTTGAGGTCTGCCTCCAATTTGCGGAACATAGGCGGGTAGTTCTTGGTATACAGGGAGTCTACTTTGGCTGTAAGGTTTATGCCCAGGTATCTAATGTGAGACTCACTCCATTCGAATTTAAAGTTATTACGTAATGTGAGGAATGTTTCAGGTTGGAGGGATACGTTAAGCGCTTGGGATTTGGAGTAATTGACTTGTAAACCTGATACTTTGGAGAAGTCGTCCAACAGCCGGCATACGATTGGTAATGAAGTTATCGGGGAAGTGATGAAGAGGAGGATATCATCCGCAAATAGACCGCATTTGTGTTCTTGATGGCTGCAAGCTACACCTTTTATGTCAGGGTTTCGTCTTATAGATATAGCTAGCGTCTCTATAGCTATTGCAAAGATTAATGGTGAGAGGGGACAGCCCTGTCCGGTGTCTTTCTCGATGGGGAATGTATTGGAATAGTAACCTTGCAATTTTATGAGAGCTTGCGGATGGGAGTATAAGGCTCGCATTAGGCCCAGGAAGCGCTGACTAAAGCCCCAGCGTCCCTCTAGGTGGGAGAACAAATAAAGCCAGGAGACTGAATCAAATGTTTTCTGGAGGTCTAGGGAAAGCAGCATACCTTTCTGGTTGACTCCGCCTACCCAGTGGAATTGGAGGATAGAGACAATATTAATAGCCCTTCTAATTTTGTCTGGGCCCTGTCTGCCAGGGATGAAGCCGACTTGGTCCTTGTGGATGTAGGAACCGATAAATGAGGCAAGGCGATTGACAAGGATTTTGGTTAAAAATTTTAGGTCGTTATTTATGAGGGAGACTGGGCGGTAGTTAGCCACTTCTTCCGGATTTTTCTCCAGCTTCTGGATCACTGTAATATATGCAGTGTTCAAGTGTGTCTCTAAGGGCTCACCCCCGGTCTTGGCGTTGCAGAATTTCACCAAGTGTGGAGCCAAGGTGGATGCTGTTTCTTTATAGGCCATCTGGACCTAGGGCTGAGCCCGGCTTGAGGCCCTTGATGACCTCCAGCACCTCCTCCTCTGTGAACGCTAGGTCCATTATTTCCTTGTGGTCAGAAATCTTGTTGCGCTGCGTATAGTATTTATTCTTACTCCAGCTGATTTTTTTTCTGCCTTCATTGTGAGAGCAAGGTTTAATTCCAGCCTGGCCTTATCTAATTGTGCAAGCTTTTGGACAGAGGGATTCTTTTTATGGTCGGCCCATAAGGCAAGGTAGGTTTCCTCTAATTTCAATATGGTAGCCTTTCTTTCCCTTTTGATTTGAGCAGCCAATTGGATGAGTTTCCCTCTTATGAAGGCCTTGTGGGCTACCCACATGGTTTCTGCTGAGGTTCCCTCAACGTTGTTCAGCTTGAAATACTCCTGGAGGCAGTTATTAATCTCTGTGACTCAGATGAGGTTGGTTAGAAAGGATTCGTTCAGTCTACAATGAGGTGAATGAATTTCTGGAAGGAAGACTGAATAGTCAAGGACACTATGACGTGGTCGGATAAAACTGTGTCATATATGCGGGAATTAAGGATGTTGAGAATGGTAAATGCAGGGACAAATAAATGGTCGATCCTGGCGTAGGAATTGTGGGGGCAGGAGAAGTGGGTGTAGTCCCTTTTTGTGGGGTTTAGTTCTCTCCAAACATCCACTAAATTGTGGGAGTGATGCAGTTTGACTATTCGGAGGCTAGCGTTTGTTGGTCATACCAATTGTTTCCCAATGGGCTTTGACTTGTCTAGGGCCTGGTCAAAGGCGACATTAAAGTCCCCCCCAAACAGAACCGTGCCTTCTAGGTGGGGAGTGAGGGTATCCAGTAGATGTTGAAAAAAGCGGGATTGGCCCTTGTTGGGGGCATAGTAGGATATCAGGGAATAGATCTGTCCCCCTATGGTACCCTTGACTAGAATGAACCTGCCATTCGGATCCCTCAGGTCAGAGATCAGGGAGAAGTCGCAAGATTTGGCGAGCAAGATCGCCACTCCCCTTGTTTTCCGCGTTGGCCAGGGAAAAATGGGTGTAGTGGGAGTAAATAAATTTCAGGTTATACTGCTCTGGGAAATGTGTCTCCTGGAGCAAGAGGATGTCTAGTTTGAGTGATTTATAGTGATCAAAAACTTTTCTACATTTAACGGGGGAGTTTAGACCCTGAACATTGTGTGAGGCCACCCTCAAAGATTTGAAAATGTGGTCAGCCATTGATCAACAGGAATGTGGTGCTATGGAATCTGAGTATACTCACCCTCCCACGCTTCTGCTTGTAGGCGCTGAGCTGAGCCTGGACAGGTATGACGATCGGACCCCCAGATTCCCTCAGGTCTGTGGAAAAACAAAGGAAACATAAGCAAATATCATTGTGATGATCAAGGAGAGCCCAAGAGAGGGAGGAAGACAAAAGTGAAGGGGAAAGAGGGGGAAACAGAAGCGAAGGGAGAAAAAAGAAAGGGGGGAAGTGAGAGAGAGAAAGTACAGGGAGAGAGGCTTCTCCACCCAAAGAGATTGCTACCCAGGGGGGAGAAGAGGCCCTGGGTATCCCAAAACAATAATTGAAAGTGTCTGGCCTAGGTGTCATGATCCTGGTGGTGGAGTCTGGCTTGTGCAGGGAACAACCACTCTTGTGCACCTGATTCAGGGACCCCTGATAGAGCAAACAGGAGGTCCAGGAGTGCAGGATGACACGAGGGCTGGATGATCACTGATGATGGTAGGAGATCTCAAGCAGTCGTGCAGGTTAGAAGAGTGGTGGTACAGGCAGGGTCGGCAACTGGCTGGCGGTGCGGTACAAAGGATCAGGCAGAGGAATGGTCAAGTCCAAGCAAGTTCGTAACCGGGCTGACAGCTGAAGTACAGAGGGGTCAGACAGACATCAACAGGTCAGGTCAAGCCGGGTCTAAACAGGAAACTGGAAGTATCACAAGAACAGGAAGCAGGAACAGAGCTGGGCTCACAGGTACTCAGACGCTGTAGAACAGACAGCACCAGCTACAGTGATCAGGCAGCTTAAATAGTCCGCTTGGCGCCAATGCCGGCGTGCACGCACACGCTATGTGCGCCCTCGCACAGGCTTTCCAGGGACTACAGCAGCTTCCTTACATTGCCCCCCCCCAAGGGGCAGCCTCCGGGTGCCCAATTTGGCAATCTTGGCAGGATTGCTGTCCTTGAACGCTTGGATACATTCATCTGCATGAAGGTTGGCTTCAGGCTCCCAGGAGCTCTCCTCAGGGCTGTACCCTTTCCACTTCACCAGATAATGGATCCCGCCACCCCTCCTCCTGCAGTCCAGTATTGATTCGACTTCAAACTCCTCCTCCCCGTTAATCACAACAGGCGCGGGGGGGAACAATAGCTCTACTTGGAAAGGGATCCGGGGTCACAGGTTTCAACAACGTGACATGGAATACAGGATGTATCCTCAGGGATGATGGAAGCTCCAGTTCGTATGGAACCTGATTGATTCTCCTTTTAACTGGAAAAAGGGCAGATAAACCTCGGACCCAGCTTCTTGGACGGGCAGGCTAGTCTTACATTTTTTTGTAGACAGCCAGACTTGGCTACCTGGCTGAAGATCCAGTTCACCACGCTTTCTCCTGTCATGCATGGCTTTGCTCTGTTCTTGGGTCTTTACCAGTGTTTCCTGTAGTAATTTCCAATTAGTTTGGAAGAACTTGGTGGTTTCATGTACACACATTCTGTAGACAAGCTGGGGAGTACTGTAGGGTGAAAGCCATAGTTAGCCCAGAATGGCGGCTGCTTAGTCGCTGAGTGAATTATGTTATTATAAGAGAATTCTGCTAGAGCCAGCAGTGTGATCCAGTCGTTCTGTGAAAATGATGAAAAGCAACGGAGGTATTGCTCCAGAGTTTGATTTGTCTTCTCGGTCTGGCCATTGGTTTGTGGGCAATAGGCCGAGGAGAAAGAAAGATCTATTTCTAGAGCAGAACAGAGGGCTCTCTAGAATCGGGACATAAACTGGACTCCTCGATCCGACACTATGTTATCTGGGATTCCATGCAACCGAACAATCTCCTTAACAAAGATTTCAGCAGTTTCTGTAGCAGTAGGGGTGCCCTTCATCGGAAGGAAGTGAGCCATTTTAGTTAGTCGGTCAACGACTACAAAGATCGTGGTGTGCCCCTTGGCTGGGGCAGCTCCACTATGAAGTCCATAGATATCTTGGACCAAGGCCGTTCAGGTATAGGGAGAGGTTTCAACAGCCCCCACGCCTTGGTTTTGTCCGTCTTGTTCCTGGCACAGACAGAACAAGAACTGGCATATGACCGGCAATGGCGCCAATGCCAGTGCACACGCATGGGCGCGCGCGAACGCACCCAGGCATGCCCAGGCGCACGCACACGCTATGTGTGCGTGCGCACGGGCTTTCCAGGGGCCACGACAGATTCCTTACACTAGGAGACCAAACAGCCTATCTCCCAGTCACCAAGGGGTTCCGAAAGATAGGAGGCGCAGGGGGACCAACCCCCACCAAGGAGCTCTGAGTTTTCACATGAAATGAGCCGCTAAACTCTGAGCCCAAGTAGGCTGGGGACCCCTGGGATTAATCAACCCAGGGGGCCCATTCTGGATTGGACAATCCCCCCACAGTAAGGCCCTAGGTCCTCCAACCCTGAATATTTGTTAAGCATGTATAAAAGCAAAGTAGCATAAAAAGTCCTAGTGTCATCCTGAAAATTCCCGGATGTCGAGGGAACACTGTGAGTGGCCTGGAAAAACTGGAAATTGAGGCCTTAACAGTTAAGACAGGATCTTGCCGTCTTCTGGTCAAGGACCGATCCAAAGAAAGTAACTGGACTGTGTTGCAGTCCCGCGAGGGATGGTAGAACCTCAGGTGCTGTTCATCTGGCGAGAAAGTGTGTGTATAAAGGAACCGGGGCCCGAAAACGGGCTTCAATATAAACGGTCTTGAGAACAAGGTAACATGACTTGTGAAGGAAGCAATGAAGAGAAAAACAAAACCAGGGGACCCCTACGGGCCAAGAGCAAAGGGGCTATGCAGGTCATAACTCCGTCCAGAGTTCTTGAGGTTCCCATTACCAAGATTGGCTTGGAAGGAAAAGAAATAAGGGCCTGTTAAGGGCCAGCTGGGATAGATCATGGGGGACCATTATCCTTGGATCTCTTTGGCTTTGCCTTCACCCAGAGTGGGGTTCTTGGGCTTGTAGGAGAATGTCTCTTGGCTGAGCCTTGGGCGGTGCTGGACGTATCCATATCTGAATCCTGAGAGATCAGCTTAAGATGAAGCAAGAGCTTTTCCCCCTCCTGGAACGTGGAGAAGGTGTGGTCCCTTCCATTAAATGAAAACTTGACTGCAAAGGGGAAAGACCATTTGTATTTGATTTCTTTTTGGAAAAGAGCATTCAGCAAGGTTTCAGTTCCCTCCTGCTTGGTATGGTGGCCCTTACACAAGATCCGAGTGGTCGAGCGCGACTGTTTCATAACCCCTTCTTTGATTGCATAAAAGTGGGGTTTTACAATTATGTCTCTCGGGAGCCATCTTTTCTGGGGGGGGCCAAGCGCACTATGGGCCCTATACAGTTCCAGACGGTATGATGGGGTGTTTGGGATCAGAGTTTTTATGAAGTCTTGGATTGCATCAGGGACATCTGTGATCGATTCCGGGAATCCCCTGACTCTAAAATTGTATCTTCTGGACCTGTTTTCCAGATCGTCGATTCTGGACAAAGCTGTGTCCAATTGATCTTGTAGTGAGCTAATAAGGTCCGAATTCTGATTAGAGACTGCTGCTGTTAGGTCAAGTTTATTTTCGATCACTTCCATTCTTACTCCAAGCATGTGGAAGTCCGATTTAATGTCTCCCGTTATCTTTGCGGCCATATTAGCTAACCCCCTGTCCAGTAGGGTTGAAGGCTTTAGGTAGAGGTCATCTGCTTCTAGTGCAAAGTCCTGGTGTTGTTGCTCGGGGGACGGTTGGATCCTAATGTTACGCCCGAGGGGGGAGAGATGGTAATCCCCTTGAGCACGGTCGGGGAGAGATTCCGTGGAGGCCGGGGATGGAGTTAGGATCTGAAGGTTACAGCCATAAGCTATAGGCGTATAAGTGAGTGTGGCTGGTGCCAGAACTTGCCTTGGCTCCTGGAGAGAGTCATTGCCGGGAGAGCAGGCCACGCGTGGCTGAGCTATTGATGTGGCCGGAGTGGTGGCCATCTTGGTACACCCAGAGAAGGAGGCCATGGCGAAGAGGAGTCCCAGGTCCTTCTTTCCGGCCATGCAGGGCGAATGCCGCTGGTGTTAGGGGCTCAGATCACCTGGCTGCTGTCTGATCTGGAGGCTCTGGGCGGCTGTGCAGGCTCCGTTGGCGGGCATTGGTGCGGAGCTCCCGGCTTACGCGGCCATGTCGGAGCTCCCGCATCCAAACATCTTTTGGCTGGGTTCACACTATCCGACACAAAAACGGTCAGACTTTTGATCCTGCTTTGCCTTGCAACATCGGTCCTACTTCAGTCCTACTTTGGTCCTACTTCCATCCGACTTGAATGAACAAGATAAGATTTTTCTCCGACTTTGAGATAGTGACTTGTCCTTTGACCAATGAAAACAATCCCAGTGTGAGATAAATTCCTTTTACTGTTGCTGTATTCAACAAGTCAGATGTCACAAATCGGATGGTTAGAACAAGGATCCGACTTTGATCCTACTTCAATGATATTCAATGGGCTGAAGTAGGACCAAAGTCGGACCAAAGTAGTACAGGAACCTTTTTCAAAGTCGGACCGACTTGTGTCGGACCAGTTAAGACGGCTCTCATATGGAAATATTGATTTGGTGACGTCATGCGACTTGTGCTCACACTGTTGGTCCGTTTGTCGGACAAGTGTGAACCCAGCCTTAATGTGTTCCATCCAGACCTGTACAAACTCTTTGAGCCTGGCTCCCACCTTCACAGTAAGGATGGACGCACCATCAAAAAGACTTCTGTTGCTCCCCTGACGAGGTTGCCTTGGATTTCTGAATTCTCAGTTTGTATGTCTTAGCTTCCCTGTATCTCTCTGGGAGATTTAGTTTTATATGAAGGCCCCTTCTGTGGTCTCTGTCTTCTGTCGGAAGAAATTAGACCAGACTTTCCTCCGGTTACCTTTTGTAATGGCCAAATCAAGCTTTGCTCCACATAGATTTGATCCATCATATGGGATCTTACACCAATTAGTCTTTGACGCTGCGTCTGCTACCCAGGGTTTTAGCCATAACGCTCTCCTCGCTATGACAGAAGATAGCATTGCTCTGGCCGAAGATCTGATGATGTCCACCGAGGTCTCAGCCACAAAATCTCCAGCCAGCTTGAGCTCTTGAAGGTAAGTACTAATCTTTCCCTGGTCTAACGCCTCACGTATAGATTTTTTTATATTAGCAGTCCATCCGGAAATGGCTCTACCAACCACTGCTGTGGCAATTGCTGGTCTACAGGCGTCCCCCACCGTAGAGTATGCTCTTTTGAGATCTGAGTCAATTTTTCGGTCAAGCACTTCTCAAAAGGTTACTGCATCCTCGATGGGTAGGGTCACGTATTGTGCAAGTCGCATTAAGGAAGCATCAACGACTGGGGTGCGCATAAGGGGGTTCACGTTGGGTTCCTTTAGAGGATATAACTTTGCTAGCCTATTAATAAGGCTGTTATTTTGTCTGATCTTTCCCACTCGTCTCTAATGAGGTCTTCTAGTTCCTCTATAAAAGGAAAAGATTCTGGTTCTGTTTTCAGATTTAGGAAGTATTTAGGGATTTTCTGGGGTACTTCCTTAACTTCTTCCCAACCTATTGCCTCTTTCACAGATCTAACGAAAGGTTCTACTAGAGTAAAAGCGAATCCTGCTGAGATCTCAATATCCTCATTTTCTGATGACGAATCTGGATCCACAGGAGGACAAGGAGCTGTGGAGGATGTACTCTGAGCCGCCCTGTCTGTCGCGGGTGCTGCTGCCTCCAGTATAGACTCCTGTACTGATTCCCTGATAAGCTGTACCACCTCCCAGGCATCTGATTCCTTTTTTTTGTTGCTTTATTGAAGCATGTACGACAGGCCAATTTTTTTGCAAAGTTGGAGCTCTGCACACCCAGCAAGCATTTGCTGCAGGGCGGGTGTGATGGCTTTTTGTATGGCGAGGTCATGAAGATCTCCTGTGGCATGAGTAGTGGTGACGAGATGAAGATCTAGATCAGCTTCTCCTTGAGTATCTGTGACTGGAAGCACGAAGTGAGTGTTCATTCCTTCTGGAGCCTGACTATTTTGACCTGGAAGGGCTGAAAAAAAAATTGCAGCGTTAGCGGCCATGCTCTCTTTTACTTTCTTCACTACTTACCCATGTACTGATGGCAACCTCTTACCTTACAGGCTGAGGGTGATCTGCTTGAGCAGTGGCCTCCATGAGCAGTGAAACAGAAGAGAAAAACCTACATCTAGAATAGTGAGAAAAACAACAGATTCTAAGATTCCCATACATGCACATATATACACACACACACACACCGATCCAACTGAATACCATGATCCCCAGAAAGAAACAGGCATGCATGATACAGGCTTTACCTTGAAATAGAGGAGAATCCTAGTATAGAGCGGGGTAGAGTGGCACAGATGCAGCAGAAACAGACTCAGGACATGTCAGGCAAAAAAGGAAGAATCGCTGGCCTTTTTAAATCCACCGCTGCATCGCGACGGAAGTGGCGTCATTAGCGCATGCGCAGAAGTGGATTCCCAACTTCCCGCGCCATCTTGGAATAAGGAAAGTGGGAGACCCGTTACATCACCTCCGCTCACGCATGCGCAGACACGGCGAAAGATACGGCCCCTATCTTGGAGATGGTCCGGCCAGCTTGAGGCACTGCAAGGTACGGGGAAGCAACAACAATAGAAGATATACACCCGTGAGGAAAATTGGAGACCCCTGAGCTAATTTAAGCTTATTTAAAGCTTGTATTGCCAGTAAGAAACAATGACATACCCCCGAGACCACCAGATTGGGGCTCTCTCCATATAGCTTCTGTACAGGAGAGACTTCCATCCAGGAAGAGGCTGAATCTGGCTTGGGGCGAATGCGGCAATAGGTGCAATGTCCATCCAATCTTGTCAGGTGAGGCAAAAAAAGAGAATGATACGGGGTGTCTCACTCTCTCTCAAATTTATAGTTACTCAATCCTGTCAGGTTGTGGGGGGGGGGGGGGGTCACAACCCAGTGTGTGTGCTGCCATGATGCATCAGGAAAGTGAGTTGTGGGCCCGGTTCTTGGAGATCAAGCAAGAATGGCAACATGGGAGATCGATCTACAGAGACAGAGTGCTGATTGTGAAAGTGGGTCGGCAGACCCAGAGCCACTTTGTCTACACAGATACAGCAGGAGGGGACTGAAGAAGGTTGCTGGACCCTCTGTACTATGTGTGAGAATGTTTAAAGTGCCACATAGACTGCCATCAAAGACTGCTGGATAGTGCAGCATGATTCCTTCTGTTTCTGACTATTGCAAGACAAACTAGCCTGCCACCCCATGCCCAGTGGAGGAGACTGTTTCACTGCATGGACAAGGTGAAGTTTGTTCCTGTTTTCATTTTCTTTAACCACTTCAGCCCCGGAAGGATTTCCCACTTTAGGACCAGAGCACTTTTTGCGATTCGGCACTGCGTTGCTTTAACTGACAATTATGCGGTCGTGCGACGTTGTACCCATATGAAATTTGCGTCCTTTTTTCCCCCACAAATAGAGCTTTCTTTTGGTGGTATTTGATCCCCCCTGCGTCGTTTCTGACTGCCGCTATAAACAAAAGAAGAGCGACAATTTTGCAAAAAAAACCCCAAATGTCTTACTTTTTGCTAAAATATAAATCCAAAAAAAAAAATATAAAAATTTTTTTTTTCCATCGGTTTTGGATGATTTATACTCTTCCTCATATTTTTGGTAAAAAAAAAATCGCAATTGGCGTTTATTGATTGGTTTGCGCAAAAGTTGCCGCGTTTACGGATGATGAGAATTCATTTCTGGGGTTTTTATTTTTTTTTATTTTTTACTAGTAATGGTGGCGATCTGCGATTTTTAGCGGTACTGCGATATTGCAGCGGACATGTCGGACGATTTTGACACTTTTTTGGGACCTTTGGCATTTATACAGCGATCAGTGCTATAAAAATGCACTGACTACTGTGTAAATGCCATTGGCAGTGAAGGGGTTAACCTGCAGGGGGCGCTCTAAGGGTTAACTGTGTTCCCGGGGCGTGTTCTAACTGTATGGGGGCTGCCCTGGCTGGGGAAAGGGGATGATCACAGCTTCCATATACAGGAAGGCTGTGATCATCGCCCTTCCCCCTTCAACAGAACGGAGATCCGTGTTTACACACACGGACGTCTGTTCTTTCAGTGCGGGGGAGCCATCACAGGTGGCCGGCGGCGATCGAGTCCGCCCTACCCGCTCCCTGACTCCCCCCGAACACAGTGAGCGCGCCTCTGGCGGCGCGCTCTCACAATGCTAGTTATCGCGGCCGCCGTCCTATGATGGCGGTTCGTGATAACAAGCCATCTTGCCGCCGTCACGCTGCGGCGGGCGGTCGGCAAGTGGTTAAGGACTGTTTTATCAGGAACCTTAAAGAAGAACTCTTACATAAACTTTCTTTGTTTCTGTTCCTGCAGTTGAATCATAACACCTCACTGACAGGGCAGGCAGGTGAAAGAAGAAGAAAAAAGTTCAACTCTGATTGTTACTCTACTGGAGGTTTATAACCCCCTCTCAGTAGATTTGTTTGTAGATAGATTTAGTTAGTTTTTCCTCTCTTCTCTTAGGAATCCAAAGATGGATCGGCTGGTCATCCTCATCCGTCGAGAGTCAAGTCAATTAACTGCTACTACAAACCAGGTGGACGAAGTACTTTTCCTCTGGGGAAAGTGCTTTGGTCTAGGAGTGTATATTGTGTATAAATGTGGTTAGCTGGAGGGATGTGTAGCTAGGAATGTATTATCCTGTACAGTGTAAATAATTTACAGAGATGGTGTTGGTATATTTTTGTACTTAATTTTATTGTACAGTTCCCCATCCAAGCTTGTTTCCTTTTCTCCTCCCATTTTTCTGATTCTGTGATGCCCATGCTCTTGGACTCAAGAGCTATTTTTGTAAATTTTTAGCTGAGGGACCAGATGATGTTTGGGAGGGGGGGGTGAGTGTAGCGCCCCCATAGTGTAGGTGCTTTTACTTTGTAGATTTTTGGTAGGAGAGGAAAAATCTAGTCAGGCCTGACTAAGTGTAGGCCTGAATATTTTGATCTGGGCAGGGGAGTGGCTCAGGGGAGGGGCTGGAGATGGAGGGAAGGGAAGGGACACTTCTTGGAGATTTCCTCCACTTGAGCTGGGAAAGCTCTAGAAGGGGGGGTGGATGAGAAGGTGTCACCTCCTGACGTATGACAAGGAGCTCTGACCAATCCACAGGCTGGGTTGGCAGGGAGCAGACCTCCTTAAATACAGTGATCTGCCAGCAGGTGTCAGGAGAGTTCGGGTGGAAGAGATGAGGATGTAGCTGGAGCAGTGGATCAGGCCTCGCCCAGGAGGGGACCCCCCAGTCTGCGGGGGGGGGGGTGAACCGGAGGCTTGGGGCATGGGTGCAGCCAGGAGCGAGAGTCGGTTCCTGGAGTGGCGAAGGAGAGCAGCTGAGGTCTACATGGAAGGAGACTCTTTAAAGGATCCACCATATAGTCGTGAGTGGCAGCCCCTGGGAGTTGGATGAGAAGGCTAAGACAGTCTGAGAGGAGAGAGAGCAGTATGTAGAAGTCGGGAAGAGCCAACCAAGGCGAAGGAGAGCCATTAGACCGCAGGACAGGCTGGATGGGTCTGGAAGAAGGATGGGCTGGGAGTAGTAGTTCATCTAAGGCCCAGCTAGCACCAACGTACTTAGCTACACAACAGAGGGTCCATGGTTTCAGGGAAGGAAGTCTGTGATTCTTACCCACAAAGGGTGGTTCTGAGGCCTTGCCCGTGGCTGCAGCAGGCCTCACCATGTGCTAGCTGTGGTGAAGAGGAGGTGTCATGGAGGTCTGATAAATTTCCTTTCGGATCAGGGAAACAAGTGTAATGGTCAGCAAGTAGTGTGCTAGAGGAGAAGAAGTGTATATACCGGAGGTGTATATAGTGTGTCCCATGTTCAATTACTGGGCATCCCACAGTCGTCCCTAATTCCTATCCAAGTTCAACCCCTAAATAAAACAACAAAACAAAGTACCGGTCTATTCAGTGACTCCGGGTGTGTGGAAATAGTGTGATGGAGGGCAGCGGACAGGTGGACCACAACTATCAGCCACTCTTGAGAAAGCACATGGCTACATAACTATGAAATTAACAATTTAACATTTTTTAATCAATTTAGATCACAGAAGTGGTTTCAAATTGCAATTGAAAACCTTGGATCAGCTGGGCATAGAATCCAAGTATCCAAGAAAGCGTTCCCAGGTCAGATATACAACTTAGAGGAAGTCTGTTCAATGTGCAAATAATCACTAACAATATTGGGCAGAGTTCACAGACACCCTAGAACACATTGCTGTCCCCCTATTTATGTCAGCCTCATTTCCCTGGCAGAGCTCAATTTTTACCATCAACAAAACAAAAATGTGTCCAGGGAACATTATGATCTGAGTTTAGGATGAATACCCCTTCCATGTGCTCAAAATGATACACCTGCAGGAGCCACAGCTCTAACCTCCAGTATCTCCTGCATGTTCCCTCAGGGCGGTTCACACTACAGCGACTTGGGATCTGACTTGTGTCGCCCCAAGTCGCTTGACATCAGAAATACCATTGAAGTGAATGAGAGCCGTCTTAATGTACACTACTGAAGTCGCTCCGATTTCAAAAAAGGTTCCTGTACTACTTTAAGGCGACTTCTATTCGACTTGCCCATAGAATTCAATGGAAGTTGCCTCCAAGTCAGATCCCCATCTATATTGAAAAGACTTTACAGGAAAAATAAAAGAATTTACCAAGGTACTCCCCACAAATTACCCAGGCAACCCCCTCCCTCCCTTCTCTGATTGGCCACAGGCAAAGTCATCTGGCATGGAGGTCGCTTTAAATCGCATTGTAAGTCACCCAAAGTCACGCTGAAGTCGATTTCAAGTTGCTTTCAAATCGCCTAGCAAAGTCGCGCCTGAAGTCGGATTGCCCCTGTGTGAACCGGCCCTGAATGAACTGACAGCATAGCTACTGCTATATGCCTTTGTAATTCTCCACATCTCCAGCAGCTGAAAAGCAAACTGTCCATGGTCCAATCTTCAGATGTTTGAAAGTATAAGATTTTTCTACTGACCCTAAAAATCCTATTGATTTTTAGGGTCAGTAGGGACACCATTTCATGATGAATAAGCAACCTGGAGTTATACTGCTGTCTACTGGAGAAATGGGCACTAGCAAAACTGAAGGTCCACCCCCTTGAGGCTCTAACCCTACCCATAGCACACCTACTCAGTTATAGAAAGCAGCTCAAAGGGAGAACATATTTATGGTGAATACATAAATTCTATAGTAGAATATATATAAGTAGTAAGGCTGACCGTGAAGGCTAGGGATCTCAGGCTCAACCCCAAGCTTTCTTACCCGGAGTTTGTATTAGCTTTTAGTATTTTCAGGGATGTGGTGTGTTTGGTGCATCCACAGAGGAGAGAGGAGTTTGACCTATACGTGGTGGTAGAGTTGGGGCACAAGTACGGTGGTTCAGCATTTTACGATTATCATCGTTCTTTTTCGTACAAGGCGGCAGCTATATTTTCACAGCATCAGGTGGTGACTTACTGCGGGAATATCGACACAGAATTGTTTTGTCGCCATTTTGCAGGACTCAGAGCATCGTTGTGCGCCACTTGCCAATCATCCACATATACCACCTTTTGGTGCCTCAACACTGAACCCACTATGCTACTGGGTACTTCAAGACCAGCAACTAACATGCCTCACACCTCTGGCAGCTCGTCAATGTGTGACAAGTTGGGTCGGCCTATCCAATATTTAGGTAAATCACAAATCTGCAATAATTTTAACTATGGGTCGTGCAATTATAGTCAATGCCGGCTGTGGCACATTTGCACCACAAGTTACAGGGCCCACCCTAAGTCGAACTGTTCCTTGAGACAGGGGAAATCATGACTAAGCTGCGTAAATATTTCAGTTTTGCAGAGCTGCCTAACGACACATCTATCCCCCCCCGAGTTCACTCCATTTCTGGTAGATGGATTCAACCAAGGTTTCCATACGGGGTTAGTGGCTCTCCCTCAGGTGTCATTTGAATGTCGGAACTTGCAGTCAGCAAATACTAACATGAAGGCAGTGCATGTGTTAATACAGTCGGAGTTGGATAAAGGGTTTATCATTGGGCCGTTCACTGTACCACCTTTTCATTATTGGAGGGTTAACCCCATTGGCTTTATCACAGGAACATTTTCTAATAAAGTTCATCTCATTTACGACTTATCAGTGCCTCATTTGTCCCATATTCCCAGTTTAAATGCGTTGATTCCATCTGAGGAGTTTTCGCTGAAGTACACTTCAGTTGATCAGGCCATACAGTGTATCATAAAGTTGGGGGGAGGTGCGTGGTTATCAAAAGCAGATATATCTGATGCTTTCAAGCTTCTCCCAATCATGCCGTCCCTATGGCAGTGGCATGGGATCAAGTGGCGGGGCCATTATTATTTTGCCACCAAGCTTACGTTTGGGTCCAATAGTAGCCCCTGGTTGTTTGATTCTTTTGCACAAGCCCTCTCATGGATCCTCATTTACAAGGAGAACTGTCAGCAGGTAATTCACTACCTTGATAACTTCCTATTGATTGAAGCTGCCGAACGAGCCCCAGGAGACTTGCAGAAACTGGTGTCGAGCTGCTCAGCTTTGAATGTTCCTCTGTTAGCCAAGAAGATGGAAGGGCCGGTTAAGGATATAGTTTTTTGGGGGATTAATGCAATGCAAGCCAGTCTGCCAGCCGAGAATTTAGTCAGGATCAGGGAGCGCATCCATGTGTTTGTGATCTCGCATGTGTGTTCCAAGTTGGAGTTGCAGTCACTCTTCGGGATGCTGAATTTTGCCATGAGGATAATCCCTCAGGGTAGATCCTTTGTTTCCCGACTGCTGGCATTGCTACCTTCAGCTGCGGAGTCAGACTCCAGAATTAAGTTAGATCCCGCGGCTTTGGCAGACTTGGTTATGTGGGACTAGCTTCTCCATCAATGGAACGGCATTGCCATGTTTATTCCAGATCCATCCGATTTTTCTCCTAGGGTAGTAACGGATGCTGCAGCATCTAAGGGCTTTGCAGCAATTTTTGGGACTCATTGGCTGGCAGGGGCAAGGACAGACGAAGTGTGGGCCATTCCGGGGTTTGAGAAGACTTCAGCGTTATTCGAAATCTACCCTATAGTTGCGGCAGCACAAGTGTGGGATCATCTGTGGACAGGGCAGACAGTGGTGTTCTCAACAGACAACCAGGCAACAGCAGATATTATTAACAAGGGAAGATCCGGGTCGTTAGTAATAATGTCATTTGTACGCAGGTTAGTTTGGTTATCTCTTCATTTCATATGCAATGTAGGTTTATTAACGGGGTGCAGAACACCGCAGCAGATGCTCTGTCTCGGTTTAATTTTGCATTGTTTTTTCGGCAGGTCCCCGAGGCAGAACAGGCAACCCCCTGCCCAGCGTATTCCCAGTTGATTATGGATTAGGTTCCCTCTGGGCTGGTGCCAGGGAATTAATCAACAGGTCATTGTCTGATAATACCAGGTGAGCTTACAATAGAAACATAGAAAAGTGACGGCAGAAAAAGACTGAGTAGTCCATCGAGTCTGCCCCTTTTTATTTATTTATTTTTTATTTATTTTGTTTATTTTTTTTTATATATTTTTTTTTTTTACATTAACCTTGTTTGACTATGGATTTATGTTTATCCCAAGCATGCTTAAAGCCATTTACTGTTGACTGTCTCACAACCTCTGTTAGTAGTTTATTCCAATCATCAACCACCCTTTCAGTAAAATAATACTTTCTAAGATTAGTTTTGAACTTCCCCCCAGTTAGTTTGAGGTCATGTCCCTGTGTTCTTGATTGTGGTTTCATATTGAAAAGACTGCCCTCCTGAACCTTATTCACCCCCTTGATGTATTTAAAGGTTTCAATCATGTCTCCCCTCTCCCTTCTTTCCTCCAGACTGTACATATTAAGTTCCTGAAGTCGCTCTTGATATCCAAGCAATACTGCTTGGAAGGTGTTCCAGGCTTTTCAGTCATCATACCCTAGGCCAGACCAGTACAATATTCAGTATCTTCTGACGTTCATAGCACATTGCCATTCACAGCTAAAGCTGTCACACAGTACCATGAAAACTTACTAGGCAGGCATTCAACATTTCATGTATATACAGTTCCCAGATAGGCCTTCAGTATTTTCGCCTGATCCCATCAAGGCCACTCTCAAAAGGCATTCAGAAAAGCAGTGCTCCAGCAGAAGCAGGCAGGCTTGCCATCACAGGGCCTATTTTTCAGGGTATGATTGGCATGCTGGCCAGATCGCCCTTCGGGCTGTTTCCTAGTTTAGTATTGAAAGCAGCCATCCATTTGGCATTTTATGGACTTTTAAGACCAGGAGAGTTCACGTGTGCAGTTTATCAGTCCCGGCCTTTACTCATCAGGCAACTGACTAGGTGTAGTGACCATTTCCGGTTGCACTTGGAATCTTACAAGACGCATCAGACAGGTGCGGGTATAGACAAAAGAATTTTCAAGATGGGGTCGGAGTGGTGCCCTGTCAAGGTCTTGGATGATCTTATGGTACTCTTGGCAGACAAACCCCCGATAGCCCATTATTACCATTTCCCAGTTTAGCCCTCACTACCACACAATTTGTAAAACATTGTCGTACCCTTTTTGACTAGCTGAGATCTAGATGCTAGGAGATATTTGGGACATTCCTTTCTGATAGGGGCAGCGTCCACGGCTTCACGTCAAGGGGTCCCTGTCCATATTATAAAGAAATTAGGCAGATGGAGTTCAGCATGATACTCCAGTTATATTCCGGGAACCTTATGCCGAGATGTCATATTCTTTTTTTCATCTGCTGGATTAAGTTGTTATATATCAATAAAGTTAATTTCCTTACTCCTACTGTCTTATTTTTGCCCCCTTTTTAGGCATACTGACCACGGCACACCTCAGGTCATATGTTCCGCTAAATCCTTGTGTTTAATACGATACGTTTCTAAGAGATTCCAAGCACAAATAGTAAGGCTGACCCTAGGTCAGCCTGTATTTGTGGGAGCAGTTGGCCGCATATAACCTGGCCTCCTCCTCTCCTTACTGCACGGACGTTCCCAGGACTTTGTCCCACCCACACTTACCCCTTTTGATCATCATTTATTTATTTTTTCACTCCATTGGATATGCCCCCTTTTTAGGCATACTGACCATGTGACCGTGGCACACCTTAGGTCATATGTTCCGCTAAATCCTTGTGTTTAATACGATACGTTTCCAAGAGATTCCAAGCACAAATTAATAAGGCAGAAGCAGCGGTAGAGAGGTAAACCCTGACGGCCCTCAACACATCCAGGCAATGTAGAGAGATCTGTTTGGGGTGCACTGATGCCTGACACAAGGAAGGGAACACAAAATCCTTATTATGGAGAAAGGCAGAGGCACTTTTGGTGAATAGGAGGTCCTTGGTCTTAAAGCAACCTTGGTCTTTATGTAGTGTCAAATGAAGCTCCTTGCAGGACAATACTGATAACTCAGAAATACTTCTAGCTGAAGTGATGGCCACAAGAAAGGCTACATTTGGAGTGGAGGAAGAATATGGGGAGGAACGTATGCAACCTACTGAAAGAGTACAAATCCGAAAATTGTTAGCAATTTTTGAAAAAGAACAAACAAGGCAGACAACTGACCCTTGATGGTACTAGAGGCTAAAAGTTGTTCTACCCCAAGAAAAGGAAATAAAGAACACAGATCACTGAAAAGACACAAGGGGAAGCCCCTTAGAGACTCACACCGATGAGAACGACTTGTCATGTGACTTTGCAGTCCCAAATAGCAGGATAAGTCGCACAAGTGTGAAAGGGGCCTAAAAAGCAGTCCAACAGATAAAGCAGACTACTGGCTGCTTCTCATAGTACATTCTAGTATTAGTAGTCACTAAAATAGTCACATCACAAAGAACCTAAACATTCAGGTGTGCAAAAGAAATGCTCTCTTGCAGTTACAGGGATGAGACACACAGTTTAACACTGACAAGGGTGCCTAAATGATCAGTTTTATTTATTTATGTAAAACCTGTATCCCAAAAGGAAAAAACAGTTTGCTGTAACAGATTAGCTTCAATTTGTTAGTGTATTTAAGTCTGCTACTACACTCCCCTGCCCTCCAGACTGACAGTGCTGCTATCTGTTGTGCCCCCTGTGCTCTTTCATCCGCAATGTATAGTATCTCACAAAAGTGAATACACCCCTCACATTTTTGTAAATATATTATTATAACTTTTCATGTGACAACACTGAAGAAATGACACTTTGCTACATTGTAAAGTAGTGAGTATACAGCTTGTATAACAGTGTACATTTGCTGTCCCCTTAAAATAACTCAACACACATCCATTAATGTCTAAACCGCTGGCAACAAAAGTGAGTACACCCCTAAGTGAAAATATCCAAATCGAGCCCAATTAGCCATTTTCCCTCCCCGGTGTCATGTGACTCGTTAGTGTTACAAGGTCTCAGGTGTGAATGAGGAGCAGGTGTGTTAAATTTGGTGTTATCGCTCTCACTCTCTCATACCGGTCACTGGAAGTTCAATATGGCACCTCATGGCATGGCAAGAACTCTCTGAGGATCTGAAAAAAAGAATTGTTGCTCTACATAAAGATGGCCTAGGCTATAAGAAGATTGCCAAGACCCTGAAACTGAGCTGCAGCATGGTGGCCAACACCATACAGCGGTTTAACAGGACAGGTTCCACTCAGAAAAGGCCTCGCCATGGTCGACCAAAGAAGTTGAGTGCACGTGCTCAGCGTCATATCCAGACCATACGCAACACACTGCCTCTTCTAAAGATGATGCACAAGAAAGCCCGCAAACAGTTTGCTGAAGACAAGCAGACTAAGGACATGGATTACTGGAACCATGTCCTGTGGTCTGATGAGACCAAGATAAACTTATTTGGTTCAGATGGCGTCAAGTGTGTGTGGCGGCAACCAGGTGAGGAGTACAAAGACAAGTGTGTCTTGCCTACAGTCAAGCATTGTGGTGGGAGTGTCATGGTCTGGAGCTGCATGAGTTTCACACTTGTGCGATTTGTCCTGCGATTTGAGACTACAAAGTCGCATGACAAGTCGTTCCCCATGATTTCCAATGAGTACCATTCAAATCTGTACGACTTAAAGCCGGGCCAACTTCAAAGTAGTCCCTGCATTACTTTGGCCCAACTTTGATGCAACTTGATGTCCATAGACTTCAATGTTAGGCCCCTTTCACACTTGTGCAACGCGATTTTACCACGATTTTGCCGCGATTTTACAGCGATTGGGATCAGTATGACTTTGGTCCAACTTTCTTGTAACTTTGGCACAATGACACAATGACAAGTCGTTTCCCATTATTTCCAATGAGTACCATTCATATCTGTACGACTTTCAAGTCGTGCCGACTTCAAAGTAGTCCCTGCATTACTTTGACCCAACTTTGATGCAACTTGAGGTCCATAGACTTCAATGTTAGGCCCCTTTCACACTTGTGCGACGCAATTTTACCACAATTTTGCCGCGATTTTACAGCGATTTGAGATCAGTACGGCTTTGGTCCGACTTTGTTGTAACTTTGGCACAATGAAAACATATTACAAAGTCATACAGAAATAATACAGAAATCACATCTATATTAGCATGCGACTTTGAGGTTTTAACATTGAAGTCTATGGACCCCAAGTTGCAAGTCGTACAGATATGAATGGTACTCAATGGAAATAATGGGGAATTACTTTTTATGCGACTTTGCAATCCCAAGTCGCATAAGTGTGAAAGGGTCCTTAAACCCTCAAATTTGCATGCAAATCACACCTGGATAATATATATGTAATTTCTGTACTATTTCTGTATGCCTTTGTAATATGTTTTTATTGTGCCAAAGTTGCAACAAAGTTGGAACAAAGTCGTTCTGATCCCAAATCATAGCAAAATCGCTGTAAAATCGCGTCGCACAAGTGTGAAAGGGGCCTGTCTCCTTTCACACTTATGCGACTTGTCCTGCGACTTGGGACTGAAAAGTCGGATGACAAGTCGTTCCCCATTATTTCCAATGAGTACCGTTCATATCTGTACGACCTTGAAGTCGTGCCGACTTCAAAGTAGTCCCTGCATTACTTTGGCCCAACTTTGATGCAACTTGAGGTCCATAGACTTCAATGTTAAACCCTAAGAGTGGCATGCAAATCGCACCTGAATAATATAGATGCGATTTCTGAATGACTTTGTAATATATTTTCATTGTGCCAAAGTTGCAACAAAGTTGGACCAAAGTCATACTGATCCGAAATCGTAGTAAAATCGCAGCAAAATTTTGTCGCATAAGTGTGAAAGGGGGCTAAAAAAAAGAAACTAATGCAGCCACCACACCTAAAGATTGGTAAGCTCCAATATATTACATTTGTGGTTTTGGGTCTATTATCGCTTTAATTATTAGTAATTGAATGCCATTGTTTTCTTAAAGCGGTTGTCTACCCAATTTTACTACTTTTACCTACAGGTAAGCCTATAATAAGGCTTACCTGTAGGTAAAATGAATATCCCCTAAACCTGTACGGTTTAGGAGATATTCCCTCTCCAAAATGCTTTGGAGTTACGGCGCATGCCCCCTGTATGTCACGGCGCATGCGCCGTGTATGTCTAGGCAAAGGCCCCGCAGTAGGGGCGGACACTGCCGAGGAGACGGGTCCCACACGCATGCGCGGGAGTGACGTCTCGCGGCTTCGGCCAGTCACAGCGCTGGAGCCACATACCGGAAGCAAGATCCAGGGGAAGATGTCCGCTCCCACAGAGCGGACCGAACAGCCCGGTCGGATCTTCGTTTCAAGGTTTTTCATAATGAGCTAGTAGGCGGTGCATACTAGCTCATTATGCTATTGTTTTGCAGGCTGTCTTTTTTTTTTTTTTTTTCAAATGGGTAGACAACCGCTTTAATTTTGATCTGTGTAAAATTTTAAAAAGTAAGCATAATAAATAAAAATATATCTAACTTTTTCAACAATTTAACACAAAAATGGACCATACAGTCTAAGACTAAGTAATGCACAAGAGAGAGCTAATCACTTGAATAGGAGTATAGACAGAAACCATAAACAGGAAACATAGACTGCAGGCTCCCTCTGGTGGTCACAAGTGTTCCATTTCTAACCAATTATCCAAACAATTACTATTAACTTCAATATAAACTGTAATTTAATTCACAGCAAACTGACAAATAATAAGGATGTAGCAAAAAAAGGAAAATAACTTGCCTGCTGCAAGGAAAACGTGGCCTTTGGAAGATACAAACACGGATCTTGGATTAATTGTTATTATTTCTTGGTCTTCTCCTGGTTTGAATAATTTATACAAATAGCCATAAAGTAGCAGTTCAGAGATCTGATCTTCACATCATATCTAATTTCACACATACCTAGATTATTTAACAACTTGACAACTGGGCACTTAAACCCCCTTAACAACCAGACCAATTTTCAGCTTTCAGCGCTCTCACATTTTGAATGACAATTACTCAGTCATGCAACACTGTACCAATATGAAATTTGCGTCCTTTTTTTCAAACAAATAGAGCTTTCTTTTGGTGGTATTTAATCACGCTGGGTTTTTTATTTTTTGCGCTATAAATAATAAAAGACCGAAAATTTTGTAAAAAAATTTCTTCGTTTCTGTTATAAAATTTAGCAAATTAGTAATTTTTCTTCATAAATTTTGGCCTAAATTTATACTGCTACATATCTTTGATAAAAAAAAACAAATTTGTGTATATTATTTGGTCCTTGTGTAAGTTATAGAGTCTACAAGCTATGGTGCCAATCACTAAAAATTGATCACACCTGATCACACCTGATATATTGAAGGCCTATCTCATTTCTTGAGACACTAACAAGCCAGAAAAGTACAAATACCCCCCAAATGACCCCTTTTTTGGAAAGTAGACATTCCAAGGTATTTAGTAAGAGGCATGGTTAGTTTTTTGAAGTCATATTTGCAGGTTTTTTTTCTCTCACATGGCATGTGCATACCACATGTTGCACCCCAAAATACATTCTGCTACTCCTCCTGAGTATGGCGATACCACATGTGTGAGACTTTTACACAGCCTGGCCACATAGAGAGGCCCAACATTGAAGTAGCACTGTCAGGCATTTTAGAAGCATAAATTACACATCTCATTTCTCAACCACCTATTACACCTTTGAAGGCCCTGGAGCACCAGGACAATGGAATTACCCCAACGAATAATCTGTGAGGCATAATGAGTATTTTGAATGGTTAATTTTTTTCCAGAAGTTTTTGGAAAATGTGGACAAAAAATAAAACCGCATTTTTTTTACACAAAGTTGTCCATTTCTAAGATATTTCCAACACACAGCATGTACATAGCAAAAATGACACCCCAAAATACATTCTGCTACTCCTCCCGAGTATGGCGATACCACATGTGTGAGACTTTTACAAAACCTGGCCACATACAGAGGCACGATATACAAGGAGAACCTTACATATATTACGCATCTAATTTCCTGACAACCTATCACATCTTTTTGAAGGCCCTTCATATTGCTAACACATAGCATGTACATCCCAAGAACTACACCCCAATATACATTCTGCTGAGCAAAAGGGTAAAGAAAAGATTACCTGTGATTTTAGTAGTGCAGTTGACCACAGGAGGAGAGCACTCATCCAGGCAGCAGGCAGGGACATTGTCAGCGACAGCAAACGGAATTGTCCAGGCAGCTATATTGTCCGTAGTCAGTACATGCAGGGATACTGTCCATATGCAGTCCAGGGTCAGTGCAGGTAGATATTGCCAGCAGTGCCAAAATATTGGTCCTGGTAGTAGGCCGAAAAACCGTGACGACCGTTATAGATGGACGTGACTGGGACCTGACGTATACCTGTCATA
>BLSH010537230.1:345001-355625 GCA_018402905.1 Glandirana rugosa | reverse complement strand
TTATTTTGAAAAAAATAAAATTGGTACTATTTCTTTTATGTGACACACGTCTTAATAATCCGTTTACTCATAAAACTGGTGTAGTAGGAGAAATACGTACAACAGAATGAGGTTCGACATATCCGAGCTTTCGGATGATGGTTAATTCGTATAATCCACTACACGTAGAGTCATTACTCTTCCCCACACCAAATTACTGTAGTTGTGGGATATAGTCCACACGTATTAATAATCCGTTGAAGGAAAGGAAACCGTTTTACCCAGTTTTCTTCCTGAACTGTCCGAGGCTTTTCAGTTTTTATCACTCTATAGAACGTCTCCCTACGTCGTGAGAATTTTAACGGTTCGAAGACTTCGCACTAGTAGCTTGTTAGTTCGCAAAGTAAGTTTTATCGGTTGTCCCAGCGTTCTTCGCACACCTTTTTGGTTCCGCGTTTTATTGACGGGCACTTGACTGTAGTAGGCTTTCGAGCCTATACAGCTTGGAGTAAGACAACATGCATAAAGAGGATGATGTGGTCAAAATACTCATTTGCCTAATAATTCTGCACACAGTGTATTTTCTTTATCATGGTTAAAATAAAAAAAGTTTTATTTTTTCCTGTTTATTTAGCCCAGTAAAAAATTAAAAAAAAAATCTTTATGGTTCTGTTTATCCTACAGTCAGGTCCATAAATATTGGGACATCGACACAATTCTAATCTTTTTGGCTCTATACACCACCACAATGGATTTGAAATGAAACGAAAAAGATGTGCTTTAACTGCAGACTTTCAACTTTAATTTGAGGGTATTTACATCCAAATCAGGTGAACGGTGTAGGAATTACAACAGTTTGTATATGTGCCTCCCACTTTTTAAGGGACCAAAAGTAATGGGACAGATTAACAATCATAAATCAAACTTTCACTTTTTAATACTTGGTTGCAAATCCTTTGCAGTCAATTACAGCCTGAAGTCTGGAACGCATAGACATCACCAGACGCTGAGTTTCATCCCTGGTGATGCTCTGCCAGGCCTCTACTGCAACTGTCTTCAGTTCCTGCTTGTTCTTGGGGCATTTTCCCTTCAGATTTGTCTTCAGGTCAGGTGAGTGACTTGGCCATTGCATAACATTCCACTTCTTTCCCTTAAAAAACTCTTTGGTTGCTTTTGCAGTATGCTTCGGGTCATTGTCCATCTGCACTGTGAAGCGCAGTCCAATGAGTTCTGCAGCATTTGGCTGAATATGAGCAGATAATATTGCCCAAAACACTTCTGAATTCATCCTGCTGCTTTTGTCAGCAGTCACATCATCAACAAATACAAGAGAACCAGTTCCATTGGCAGCCATACATGCCCACGCCATGACACTACCACCACCATGCTTCACTGATGAGGTGGTATGCTTTGGATCATGAGCAGTTCCTTTCCTTCTCCATACTCTTCTCTTCCCATCACTCTGATACAAGTTGATCTTGGTCTCATCTGTCCATAGGATGTTGTTCCAGAACTGTGAAGGCTTTTTTTAGATGTTGTTTGGCAAATTCTAATCTGACCTTCCTGTTTTTCAGGCTCACCAATGGTTTACATCTTGTGGTGAACCCTCTGTATTCACTCTGGTGAACTCTTGTCTTGATTGTTGACTTTGACACACATACACCTACCTCCTGGAGAGTGTTCTTGATCTGGCCAACTGTTGTGAATGGTGTTTTCTTCTCCAGGGAAAGAAATCTTCGGTCTTCCACCACAGTTGTTTTCCGTGGTCTTCCGGGTCTTTTGGTGTTGCTGAGCTCACTGGTGCGTTCTTTCTTTTTAAGGATGTTCCAAACTGTTGATTTGGCCACACCTAATGTTTTTGCTATCTCTCTGATGGGTTTCTTTTGTTTTTTCAGCCTAATGATGGCTTGCTTCACTGATAGTGACAGCTCTTTGGATCTCACATTGAGAGTTGACAGCAACAGATTCCAAATGCAAATAGCACACTTGAAATGAACTCTGGACCTTTTATCTGCTCCTTGTAAATGGGATAATGAGGGAATAACACACACCTGGCCATGGAACAGCTGAGCACGCAATTGTCCCATTACTTTTGGTCCCTTAAAAAGTGGAAGGCACATATACAAACTGCTGTAATTCCTACACCGTTCACCTGATTTGGATGTAAATACCCTTAAATTAAAGCTGAAAGTCTGCAGTTAAAGCACATCTTGTTTGTTTCATTGCAAATCCATTGTGGTGGTGTATAGAGCCAAAAAGATTAGAATTGAGTTGATGTCCCAATATTTATGGACCTGACTGTATGTTGTTATTGTCCTAGAATAGTGGCCGAATTGCTAGCTGGAAGACCATAACCCAGATAACCCTGTAAACAAAGAGGAACACATAGGCTTCGTTCACACCATGGCGTTCCGGATCACAGGCAGATTTGCCGCAATTCTGCCCGCGAATCCAAATCGCTACAAAAAGCAGAACACGCTTGCGATCCCCCAAACAGGTGTCTTGTGATTTTGTTTGCACAATTTTACCACAATTCTTCAGGCAACAATCATGGCAAAATCACGCTGCAATTGGGGCCCAACGAATCGCTGTAAAATTGTGCAAACAAAATCGCAGGACACCTGTCGCCCAAAAGATATTCTGGAACTTTTTTTGGGCAACAGGCGTCCCGTGATTTTGTTTGTGCAATTTTACTGTGATTCATCAGGCAACAATCGTTGCAAAATCGCTCCACAATTGGGGTGCCATTGAAAGTAACAAGACTCGCAATCGCATCCTGCGTTTTGCAGCAATTCGGAATAGCGTCATAATCGCGGCAAATCTGCCCACGTTCCAGAACGCCTAGGTGTGAACTGAGCCTTACCTCTTTAGTGGGGTGGTGTGTTAAATCTTTACTTTCTTCGTGAGATACAGCCACTGTGATTCGTCAAATTGATTCCTTATGTTACTACTGGACACAGTAGTGACAAGGGACCTGGTGGGATACAGAGCACACAGGGGGACACATTATCTCCAAAAGAAATACCATCTGATATATACAGCTGAAATCCCTCCAGGAAGACAGCTCAATATACTGCTGAAATGGTTTTACCTACCAAAGAATAATTCTGTTCTGAGTGTTTTCATGCAGGCACCCTTTTCACTGGTATGACCAGGTCCCTGATATCTCAGTAGGTAAAGCGGAACTAAACCCATCTATTTAACTGTTTCCGAAAACAGTTACATTCAAGGAATGCTGTGAGAACCTTCACAATTTGCAGTGACAGTATTCTTCATAAATAACAAACATGTCATACTTATCTGCTCTGTGCAAGGGTTTTGCACAGAGTGGCCCCGATCCTCCTTTTCTGGGGTCCCCCGGCAGAGCTCCTGCCACCTCCTCTTGCATGGAGCCCCAGACTGGAGGAGATCGATTTTGTGTTTCTTGTATTTGCGAATAATCGCACCAACTGTTGTCACCGTCTCACCAAGCTGCTTGGCGATGGTCTTGTAGCTCATTCCAGCCTTGTGTAGGCTTACAATCTTGTCCCTGATGTCCTTGGACAGCTCTTTGGTCTTGGCCATGGTGGAGAGATTGGAATCTGATTGATTGATTGATTGCTTCTGTGGACAGCTGTCTTTTATATGTCCCTTTAACCACTTCAATCACTTTATTGTAATAGAACGTCTGCAGATGGTATCTCCCATCCTGGGCGGGCATCATATGACGCCCTCTGTATACCGTATGTCGCCGTTTGTAAAATTGGCTCTTTACAATGTGACCGACTGTGTGCAATCGCAGCTGGTCACTTCCGAGACCCGCGTTCACGCCGCTCGTTGTTTTTAGGCCTTACAAAAAAAATGAATATTATATTGCATATTATATTGGTCTACCAACCCCATCCACCGCATGCCAATTTTTCATCTGCCATGTCCAGGTCCCGTTATGACATTATAATGCGCTTCCTGTATTTCAGTGATTAACTCCCCCCCCCCCCCCGAAATCAACCCGACTTTGATAAATTATATAAAATTTGCCCCATAATTGATTTTTTCTGTAAGAGATTTCCCAAAGTTCATATCCCTGAGCTGAACATCTCCGTGGATGAATCCCTAGTCCATTTCACAGGCCGGCTGGGAATCAAGCAATCCCAAGTAAGAGGACCAGGTAAGGCTTGAAGCTCAACAAGCTCTGTGAAAGCACCACCGGATATGTGCATGCCTGTCGTGTGTATGAAGGCAAAGAATCCCAGCTCCAGCCCCCTGAGTGTCCACCGTACAATCTAAGAGATTTCCCAAAGTTCATATCCCTGAGCTGAACATCTCCGTGGATGAATCCCTAGTCCATTTCACAGGCCGGCTGGGAATCAAGCAATCCCAAGTAAGAGGGCCAGGTAAGGCTTGAAGCTCAACAAGCTCTGTGAAAGCGCCACCGGATATGTGCATGCCTGTCGTGTGTATGAAGGCAAAGAATCCCAGCTCCAGCCCCCTGAGTGTCCACCGTACATGGGAATAAGCAGGAAAATTGTCTGGGAGTTGACATTCCCACTCTTCCAAAAGGGGTATCACATCTACATGGACAATTATTATACAAGTTTACCCCTGCTTCTCCACCTATACCTGAAACAAACTTTGGCCTGCGGTACAGCAAGGAAAAACAGGAAGGGCTTCCCACAGCGTCTTGTCACCAAAGGGAGGAATGGGATAGCCTGAGGAACGAGGAAGTGTTGGCCGTGAAGTGGAGGGATAGGAAAGATGTAAACATCATGTCCACCATCCATGATGACACCTCGGTGGAACTTTGCAGAAGACGCTGCCCCGTTCGAAAGCCTTGCTGTATCCACGTGTACAATAAATTCATGGGGGGGGGGGTGGATTTAAACAATCAATTGTTGCAGCTCTATCTATCAACACGAAAGTCCCTCTTCTTTTTTCATTTGGCCATTTCTAACTCATTCATCACCTATCACAAATCGACTGAAGTACCCATTTTCCTAAAATTTAGTGAAGACATCATCACTGCCCTGATCTATCAACAAGGACCCCCCCAGAAAGCATTCTCTCCGATTGTGTCAGCAGGCTGCATGAGCGTCATTTTCCTGATAATATTCAACCATCAGTAACCGGAAGAAGACCCCAAAAAAGTCGGGTGTGTGCCAAAAGAGGAGTTAGGGGAGAGACCAGTTTCCATTGTCCCCAACCTGGCCTTTGCATTGGAGAATGCTTCAGACGCTATCACACTCTTCTAAACTATTAACCCATATTTCAAATAGACTGCCATTTCCCCATTTTCAATTTCTGTGATGATTATTTCCCTGGTGCCTCAGCCAACCATACCACTGCCTTCCATGTGAACTGAACCTGGCCTGTTCATCGACTATGCCTCTGCCAGCGGTCTGCATTGCATTGTTTATCTGCCATGTTTCTGCCTTTGACGTGAACTGACCTTGGACTGTATCGACTATGCCTCTGCCTGCCGTCTGCATTGTTTATCCACCATGTTTCTGCCTTTCAGGTGAACTGACCCTGGACTGTATCGACTATGCCACTGCCTACCGTCTATTTCTGCCTTTTACCTGCACTGACCTTGGCCTGTTGACCATGTTTTTGCCTGCCCCTTGGACTGATCTTTCATCCTGCTACACAAGGGTCTCACATATGGGAGGGGCTTCAGAATAGTGTTCTGATTTGAGAAAAAACGTTCTTGGTTTTCTCTTTGTTATGTAATTCTCAGAACAGGGTCTGGTGTCCACAGGCTTCAAAGTGATTTGGGTGGGAGAAGCCTCTACCCCTGTCCCCATTCTTTCCTGACCAAGACCCTAAGCTTGATGGTCCTGCCTGCTGCCTGGACAAATACTTTGGCTGTACTGACAATATCTCTGCCTGCACTGACCCAGGACTATTTATGGGCCATGTGCCTGCTGCCTGGACCAATACTTTGACTGTTCTGACCATATCTCTGCCTGCTGCCTGTACTAACTATGGACGGTATTCCTGCCTGCTGCAAGGACGATCCTTTAGCTGCTGACCACATCCCTGCCTGCTACCTGGGCCAATGCTTTGGCTGTGCTGACAATATCTCTACCTGTACTGACTATTGACAGTATTCCTCCCTGCTGCCTGTTTTGCTGTCGCTGACCACATTCCTGCCTGCTGCCTGAACCGAAGCTCTGTGGACCACTGTACTACTAAAACCGCAGATAATATTTTGTTTACCCTTTGCTCAGCAGAATGTATTTTGGTTTGTAATTGGTATGTACATTACATGCTATATATTAGAAATATGAAGGGCTTTCAACAACGTGAGGTTGGCAGGAAGTTATGTGTGTAATTTATGTCCCTAGAACATCTGGGGGTGCTACTTGGATATTGGGCCTCTGTATGTGGCCAGGCTGTATAAAAGTCTCACACATATGGTATCCCCATACTCAAGAGGAGTAGCAGAATGTATTTTGGGGTGTAATTTTTGCTATGTATATGCTGTGTGTTGGAAATATCTTATAACTAGACAACTTTGTGTTTAAAAAAATGTGTTTTCATTTTTTTCCACATTTTCCAAAAACTTCTGTAAACAAATGAACTGTTCAAAAGACTCATTGTGCCTCATAGATTATACGTTGGGGTGTTTGCTTTCCAAAATGGGGTCATTTTGTGGGCGTTTCCATTGTCCTGGTGCTCCAGGGCCTTCAAAAGTGTGATAGGTCAAATTAGATGTGTAATTTATGCTCGTAGAACACCTGGAGGTGCTACGTGGATGTTGGGCCTCTGTATGTGGCCAGGCTGTGTAAAAGTCTCACACATGTGGTATCGCCATACTCAGGAGAGGTAGCAGAATGTATTTTGGGGTGTCATTGAAAGAATTTATATGCGGTGTGTGAGAAATAACTTATTATGACAATTTTGTGTAAAAAAAACAAAAAAAAAACGTAATTTTCCCAAGAATTTGTGGGAAAAAATTACAACTTCAAAAAACTCATCATGCCTCTTACTAAATACCTTGGAATGTCTACTTTCCAAAAAGGGGTCATTTTTGGGGTATTTGTACTTTCCTGGCTTGTTAGTGTCTTAAGAAATGAGACAGGTGGTCAGTACATCAGGTGTGATCAATTTTCAATGATTTACACCATAGCTTGTAGACTCTAACTTTCACAGAGACTAAATAATATACACTAATGTGGGTTATTTTTTACCAAAGATATGTAGCAGTATAAATCTTGGCCCACATTTATGAAGAAAAAAAGGGATTTTATTATATCTTACCGTAAAATCCTTTTCTCTGAGTTCACTGACAGACGCAGCTCTTCTTAAATGACACGTGGGTTTTATGTCATCCTATCAGGAGTGACTAGGCAAAACAGATGCAAAAGCATCAGGGATAGGCTGGACCCTCCCATGGGGGCCGTCCTCATCTGAGCCTATAAAACCCCCTGCTGGCCAATAGCATTCAGTTTGTCACAAGCAGTGCAACATAAAAACCAGAGGGGTGGGAGCTGCGTCTGTCAGTGAACTCAGAGAAAAGGATTTTACGGTAAGTTATAATAAAATCCCTTTTTCTCTTACGTTCACTGACAGATGCAGCTCTTCTTAAATGACACGTGGGGACGTCCCAAAGCAGTGCCAAAAACTAGAGGGGTGGGCAAACAACAACAACAACTGTACCCAACAGAACCCTCTCAGGGAGTGCCAGACGCACTCACACCGCTGCTCGCAAAACTTTGCGGCCAAAAGCAGCATCCGCAGATGCCGACACATTAACTTTGTAAAACTTAGTAAACGTGTGCACTGAGGCCCAAGTGGCCGCTTTGCACACCTGAGACACCGAAGTCTGGTGCCTGAACGCCCAGGAGGTGCTGACCGACCTGGTGCAATGAGCCGTGACCGGAAAAGGGGGAACCTTGCCCCGAAGCTCATGCGCATGGGTCACGGTCTGTCTAATCCAACGGGAAATGGTAGCCGACGAGGCTGCCGAACCCTGTTTGGAGCCCCCGGGTAACACAAACAACGAGTCATACTTCCGAAAGGAAGCTGTAGCACTCAAATAAACCCGCAGGGCCCTCGCCACATCCAAAGAGTGTAACTCAAATTCCTTAGCATCCTTTTGGGTGAGGACATAATGAAGGAAGGACAATATCCTCATTCAAATGAAAAGAAGAGACCACCTTCGGAAGAAAGGAAGGTGGAAGTCGCAACACCGCCTTGTCATTATGAAGAAACAAGTACGGGGACTTGCAGGACAAGGCAGCCAATTCCGACACCCGCCGCGCGGATGTGACAGCCACTAAGAAGGTAACCTTCTGCGACAAAAGGAACAAGTGAATGTCCCTAATCTTCTCATACGTGGTTTCTGTAAAACAGAGAGCACCAGATTCAAATCCCACGGCGCCAGAGGCGGCCGAAACTGGGGAGCCACATGATGTACACCCTCTACAAATGTGCAGATCAGCGAATGGGAAGCCAAAGGTCTCTGAAAAAGGACCGCTAAGGCCGAAATCTGGCCCTTGAGCGTACTCAATGCCAGGCTCTTGTCCAGTCCCTGTTGCAGAAAAGTCAGCACCCTGGACACCAAATAAGAGCGAGGGTTCCAACCCCCCGCTTCGCACCATGCAATATAGGCTTTCCAGGTCCTGTGATAAATTTTGCGCGAAGTGCACTTATATGCCATAAGCATAGTAGGGATTACAGAGTCAGCGACTCCCCGATCCCTCAATACCTGGGCCTCAATAGCCAAGCCGTCAAAGCCAGCGAGAGTAAAGCAGGGTGCAAGATGGGACCTTGGGACAGCAGGTCTTCGCGAAGCGGAAGCCGCCAAGGGGCGTCCGCCACCATCCGAACCAGATCGGCGTACCAAGTGCGCCGAGGCCAATCGGGAGCGACCAGGATCGTCAGAATACCCTCCGCAGCTATCCTGCACAGAACCCAAGGCAAGAGCTTCAGGGGAGGGAAGAGGTATATTAACCGATACCGACCCCAAGGAGCCACCAGCGCTTCCGTGGCGACCGCCAACGGATCTCTTGTTCTGCACACGAAGGTCTCGACCTTGTGATTGAACCTGGACGCCATGAGGTCTACCTCTGGTGTGCCCCACTTGCAGCAAATCTGGCAAAACACCTCCGGATGCAGGGACCATTCCCCCTGGTCCAGTGTCTGGCGACTGAGAAAGTCCGCCTGCCAGTTCTCCACTCCCGGAATGTAAATTGCGGAGAGTGCCGGGACATGTTGCTCCGCCCAGCGGAGAATCAGAGCAGCCTCTGCAGCTGCCTCGGAACTCCTTGTCCCTCCTTGATGGTTCACATATGCCACAGCTGTGGCATTGTCCGACTGAACCCGGACAGGGAGGCCATGCAGCCTTGTCGACCAACGAGACAAGCAAAGCCTGATCGCTCGCAGTTCCAACACATTTATCGGAAGTCGAGCTTCCTGAGCTGACCAATGGCCCTGAGCAGACAACTGACCCAACACCCCTCCCCAGCCCGTCAGGCTGGCATCCGTCGTTACAATCAACCAGTTGAGGGGAAGAAATGACTTTTTCAGAGTCAGTGCTGGAGCCTGGAGCCACCAAGTCAGAGATCCCCTGGTCTGGTGGTCCAAACGGATCAATCTGTCCAGAGAAAGGGGAGATTTGTCCCACCTTGACAGAATCGCCTTCTGCAGGAGCCGAGTGTGACTCTGGGCGTAAGGTATCGCCTCGAAGGACAAAACCATGAGTCCCAACACCCGCATGCAGAACCTTAGGGAGGACCCCCGGCGTGACAGTAGGGTCCGAACCGCCGCTTGCAGCCCCAATAGCTTGTTGGGAGGCAAGAACACCTTCGCCTGCACCGTGTCTAGAATCAGACCGAGGTATTCCAGGAGACATGAGGGGGCTATCTCTGTCTTAGCAGTGCTAGGACCGGTGCCAAGACCTTGGTGAACACCCTGGGAGCCGAGGCCAGACCGAACGGTAGGGCCACAAACTGGTAGTGCAGGTCTCCCACTGTGAAACGCAGAAAAACGCTGGTGTCTTTGGCAGATGGGAACGTGCAGATAGGCGATCCTGATGTCCAGGGATGCCAAGAATTCCCCTTGATGCAGGGCGGCAACGACCGAGCGAAAGGACTCCATCTTGAACTTCTGTGCTTTGACAAAGCAGTTCAGAGCTTTGAGATCCAGAATCGGCCTGACCCCGTCCTTTTTGGGCACCACAAAGAGGTTTGAGTAAAAACCACAGAACCTCTCCTCCAATGGAACTGGCACCACGACGCCCATGTCTGCGAAGGACTGGACCGCGCTTAACAGTTCCTCCAGATGCCCCTGCGGAAGTCTTAGGTTTGAGGGAAAGAACCTGTCTGGGGGCAGAGCTTTGAACTCTATCTGGTAACCGGTGGACACCACATCCAGGACCCACCGATCGGAGATGTGAGCTGTCCAGCAGTCCGCAAACTCCAATAACCGGCCCCCCACCCGAGATATGGGTGGGGGCAACCCGTCACGCTGAGGAGGGCTTATCCTCCGCTTTACCGGGCTTTCATTGCCAGGTTCTCTTACCAGACCCAGCTGGGGCCTTACCGGACTTGGAACCCGCCCCGGCTGTACCTGAGGCACGCAAAAACTTTTTCTGCCCAGAAAAAGAGGGGCCCTGTCGTCAGCGAAAGTCCCGCCATTTTGGTTCTGGAAGAAAGAGGCTCTC
>BLSH010537230.1:310458-338412 GCA_018402905.1 Glandirana rugosa | reverse complement strand
GGTGGGGAGAAAACAACTCAAACATGACGAACAATACTTGACTCAACGACTCGTCCCGTCCTCCCCAATACGGTTCACTCCTGACGGGGGACCCTCCCCGACACAGACGAAAATCGACTTGATGCAAGACGGATCAGGTGAGGATCACTTTCCACGTATTTGGGGTGTACAGTTCTTATTCCGACACGGGCAGTTACTTGAGTCTCTTTTCCTAAAATGCCATTCAGTTTTTTAGGATAAAAAATTTTATTGCTTGTACAATATGAATGGAAAAAACATATATAATGTTTGGGGGTTCTGAGTATTTTTCTAGCAAAAAGATGATGATTTTTACATGTAGGAGAGGAGTGTCAGAAATGGCCTGGTAAGGAAGTGGTTAAAAGATAAGCTTTACAAACAACATGTAAACCCTCAAGGTTTTTCATCTTAATGCATTCAATACTGTCAATCAAATCCAGTGACATGGGAGCGGTGGGGCCAAGTCCTGCTGTTTGTGTTAATGGACGCAGCAGCAGGACTCGTGGACGCGCCTGCACGAGTGCCTCCATGGAAAGCCGCTCTCCGCGGGGGCACCCGATGAAGAGGAGGAGCCAAGAGTGCCGCCGGGGGACCCCAGAAAAGGAGATTCGGGGCCACTCTGTGCAAGACCCTAGCACAGAGCAGGTAAGTATAACATGTTCGTTATTTTAAAAAATAGGATTTTTTGACTTACCGTAAAATCCTTTTCTCTGAGTTCATTGACGGGCACAGCCTTATTCTTGACATGTGGGGTTTATGCACCTTTCACTAGGAGTGGACTAGGCAGAACGTAGTTCAGCTAAAAGCAGACACAGCCCCTCCCAGGGGGCAGTCCTCACTTGGCATAACCCCTCCTGCCCTGCTCAGCAACTCAGTTCATAACAAGCAGTACAAACTCAACAAAAGAGGGGTGGGTGCTGCGTCCGTCAATGAACTCAGAGAAAAGGATTTCACGGTAAATCAAAATTATTCTTGACATGTGGGGATGTCCCAAAGCAGTGTCACAACGAGGGGTGGGCAACAACAATACCCAACAAGAGAGTTCTCCGGGAGGGGCCAGATGCGCCTCACACCACCGCCTGCAAAACTTTGAGGCCAAAAGCAGCATCTGAAGACGCTGCAACATCAACTCTGTAAAACTTGGAAAAAGTGTGCACCGAGGCTCAAATGGCTGCCTTGCACACCTGTGAGACCGATGCCTGGTGTCGGAAAGCCCAGGTAATACTAATCGCCCTGGTAGAGTGAGCCGTGACCGGAAAGGGGGGCTCCTGGCCCGAACAGCATACACACGGGTCACCGTCTGTCATATCCAACGGGAAATAGTGGCCGACGAGGCCGCCATCCCCCTGCGCGGACTATCCCCGGGATAAAAAGCGCATCGAACCTCCGAAAAGAGGCCATGGCCGCCAGATACACCCGCAGAGCCCTAACCACATCCAGGGAGTGCAGAGCAACCTCCTTAGGATGAGACGGGCGGGGACACAGCGAAGGGAGGACAATGTCCTCATTGATGTGAAAAGAAGGGACCACCTTCGGTAAGAAGGAAGGAGAAGGGCGCAAAACCGCCTGTCCCTATGTAGGACCAAGTACGGGGACCTACAGGACAGAGCCACCAGCTCAGACACCCGCCTAGCGGATGTACTCGCCACCAGGAAGGCTACTTTCTGCGAAAGTAGCTGCAGGGAAATTTCCCTGATATTTTCGAAATGCGGCTTCTGAAGCACTGAAAGGACCAGATTAAGGTCCCAAGGCGCCAAAGGCACCCGTACCTAGGGAGCGACATGACAAACCCCCTGGACAAAGGTTTGAATCAAGGAATGCGTTGCCAAGGGACACTGAAAAAGAATCGCCAGGGCAGAAATCTGCCCCTTAAGCATGCTCAATGCCAACTTGTGATCTAGGCCTTGCTGAAGGAAGGCCAGCACCCGAGCCACTGAGAAAGAACTGGGGTTCCATCCCCCTGCCTCGCACCAGGCAATGTAAGCTTTCCAGGTGCGGTGATAGATCTTACGCAAAGTTGAGCCTTGAGCATAGTGGGAATGACAGACTCAGAGAGCCCCCTATCTTTTAACACCTGGGACTCAATAGCCAGGCCATTAAAGCCAGCGAGGGTAAAGCAGGGTGCAAGATGGGTCCCTGTGACAGTAGGTCCTAGCGGGAGCCGCCAGGGACCACCATCCGCACCACGTCGGCGTACCAAGGACGCCGAGGCCAATCTGGTGCTACCAGAATGGTTGGAATCCCTTCCGCCTCTATCCTGTGTAGCAGGCATGGGAGTAGCGGAAGTGGAGGGAAGGCATAGAGCAGTCGGTACCAAGACCATGGAGCCACGAGGGCATCCGCCGCGTCTGCCAGCGGATCCCTTGTTCTGCTCACGAAGGCCTGCACCTTCCGGTTGAGCCGGGACGTCAGGAGGTTCGTGTACCCCACTTCTGACAAATCTGGTGGAACACCTCCGGGTGCAGGGACCACTCTCCCTGTTCCAGCCTCTGTCCAGTGACTGAGGTAGTCTGCCTGCCAATTTTCGACGCCCGGGATGCAAAAGGCGGAGATTGCCGGCACGTGAAGCTCTGCCCACCACAGAATGTGGGTTACTTCTGACGCCGCTGCCGCGCTCCTCATTCCGCCCTGATGATTCACGTAAGCCACCGTCGTGGCGTTGTCTGACTGGACCTGAACAGGAAGACCGTGCAACCTCCCCGACCAGAGGGAGAGGCAAAGCCTGATCGCTCGAAGTTCCAGTACATTGATTGGAAGACGGGACTCCTCCGGGGACCAGCGACCTTGGGTCGACAACAGCCCCAGGACCCCCCCCAGACATATAGGCTGGCATCCATCGTGACCACTGTCCATTCCACGGGTAGAAACGACTTTCCCATCCCCAAGGCCGGGGGCCCGCAGCCACCAGGCGAGGGAAACCCGGGTCCGGAGATCCAACCTGATCACCCGATCCAGGGATAATGGAGACTTGTCCCGCCGCAGCAAAATTTCTCGCTGCAGGGACTGGTGTGACTCTGGGCATAGGGCACCGCCTCGAAGGTGGAGACCATCAGCCCCAACACCCTCATGCAAAATTTGAGAGAGGACTACCCCTGGGACAGCAGGGCCCGCACCGCAACTTGGAGCGTCAACACCTTGGCGGCAGGGAGAAACACTTTCGCCCGCTCCGTGTCCAGGACCAGGCCCAGATATTCCAACCGACGCGACGGAGTCAGTACCGACTTCGGAAGGTTGATCACCCAGCCGAAGTCCCGCAGGAAAAGGAGGGTGATGTCCACACTGTCCTTCAAGGCTGAGGCCGACTCCGCCCGCAGGAGGAGGTCGTCGAGATATGCCACCACTGCTATGCCCCTCTGCCGCAGCAGAGCCAGCACTGGGGCCAGGAGCTTGGTGAAGACCCACGGGGCTGAGGCCAGACCGAACGGAAGGGCTACAAACTGGTAGTGGAGATCCCCTACTGCAAAGCGCAGAAAGTGCTGGTGGCATGCGCATATGGCCATGTGCAGAAAAAAACGGAGTTGCTGAGCAGGGCAGGAGGGGTTATGCCAAGTGAGGACTGCCCCCTGGGAGGGGCTGTGTCTGCTTTTAGCTGAACTACGTTCTGCCTAGTCCATTCCTAATGAAAGGTGCATAAACCCCACATGTCAAGAATAAGAGGCTGCGTCCGTCAATGAACGAATGAGAAAAAATGTTTACAATCACTAATTAGCTCTTTGTTTTATTTGTTCTTGGCAAAAAGTATCAAGTCAAAACTTGCAATATGAAGAATACTGCCACGATTTTAAAACTAATCTCTGCAGATTTGTGGTTCTTATGTTCTATACTATTACTCTTAAAATAAATAAAATTCACCTGGTACTTTTTGTTTCTTTTCAAACTTTACTGCAAGCTTCGAAACACCCTGGATGTTCTAAAACACAAATAAATGAACATTGTTTATTACTATCGTATGACTACAGCAGGGGTGTCCAAACTTTTTTCAAAAAGGGCCAGATTTGATGAAGTGAACATGTGCGAGGGCCGCCGACCATTTTGACTGACATTCTTTGAACCATTAAAATGAAATGCAAATTAACAATTTTATGCAAAGTAAATGGTCAAGGCTGTGTGCTGCAAGGGCGTCCGGATCAGAAAACTGACGAAACAAATATAAACATTTTTTGACCAGAAAAAGCAGTTCACGCATGTGATATTTCATTGTATATTTAACGGTTTTAAAAGCTTTGTTTCTGTTTAATGTTGATGGTAGAAATTATTTCTCATTGCATATGCAGGTTCTACTTCTTGCTATTAGTGCTACATACCATTTCTTTTTTCCCAGAGACAGTCTCCTCACCAGTTATGACCAGATTGAAGACAGTAGACCAGGCATGTCCAAAGTCCCAGCCAGTCCGATCATCCAAGCCCAGCAACGTCGCCTCTGAGGGACTAAGGATCCCAGCTGCAGCAAGCTGACAAGCCGTGCATGTTCCGCGCCCTTGTAACTCTGCGTGGTGGAGACACAGCACAGGCGCCACTGGGAGAAGGAACACACCAAATACCGGGACGTTATAAAGATTGCGAGAACGCAGACTGAAGACGTGCAGTCCTGCAGCGTTCAGAGATCCAGAGATCCTAGGGGTCCTGAGCGGTGCTCGGGGGCCACAACACAATGATTTTGCCACAGTACCTGTGGGGCCATATAAAACTGGAAGACGGGCCGCAATTGGCACACGGGCCAGACTTTGGACATGCCTGAACTAGACTAGCTGTATATTCTGATCAGACAAACTTTTTTTCACCACGACACACAGGTAAAATGAGGTAGGGTATGATTGTAAAGAGGCCATGCGGTGAACAATGCCATTTATAAATTGTCAGCTTCTATATGAAATGCCAGTTTTGGTTAGAAGACCTTATACATTCATACACTGTATGAGAAAACGTGGGTTGAACTTTTAAAACGTTAGCAAACTGGAACCATTATCCACAGAAATTTACAGTTAAGCTTTTACCTGAATTCGTGATTCTAAAGACTGAAGGTTTTTTACCTTCATGCATTCTCCGTATGAAGGTAAAAAAAAACCTTCAGATAGGGCCCCCCCAAATGGTCACCTGCATCCAATTTTGATTGAGCATGAGAGTAAGAAAGGAGCAGGGGGCTGGCCTGAACCCCGATCTGTGTCTTAGTTCCCGTTCATACTACAAAAACATCCTCCATATTCATTACGGATGCGTTTCTGCATGTGCATTTTTAACACAACATTTCAGATGTTGTTTTTCTTGTTTTTTTACTGTACTGGGGTCTGATGTGTTTTTGATGCTTTTTGTCCTGCTCCAGTACAGTTCTGTACAGGAAAAAAGCAGCATGTTTTACTTTTTTTTTTCCGGAACTGAAAAGCACTGGAACACACCGCACTGGTGTGAACTATGCCATTGGAACTCATATAACCTACTTTCCATGCTTTTTTGAGTGGGAACGAGCATGCACAAGTGCCCCCATAGCAAGCTGCTTGCTATGGGGCACTCGGTGGGGGTGGGGAGGGAGTTAGGAGCATCAGCGGGGGACCCAAGAAGAGGAAGATCGGGGCTGCCCTATGCAAAACCATTGCACAGAGTAGGCAAGTATGACATTTTTGTTTATTTTATTTTTATATTTAGTGTTACCTTAAAGAGGAAGTAAACCCTAATGGGGAGCTGCCAATCGCGGCACGATCTCAGTGAAGGAACGGCACAGAGGCCGTTTCTTCACTGCGCATGTGTCCGATGGCGTGGGCACATCACAGTGCACTGTATATCTCCTAAACAGTGCACGTTTAGGAGATATACAGGGAAACTACAGGTAAGCCTAATTATAGGCTTACCTGTAGGTTAAAGTGGTTGTCAAGGGTTGACAACCACTTTAAGGAATCGGATTGATCGCTATAGGAAACATCATTCTATTTACCACATTTTTATAATTAAATCCTTCTGCTAAAAGAAAGCACTAAAGAGGGTAAGCTATCCCTGACCTTTAAGCCTAGTACACACTAGCAGTATTTTTTTGTTCAACCCAGCGGAGTGAACGAAAAAAACTGATGAGTTGAGAGGAGCCACAGTACAAACTATCCAATGTTTGTACAGCAATCTCCTCGCTGAGCTATTGTGTTCTGATAGGGGGATGGCCTTCTGTTGGACTGGCTGCCGTACACACGGGCTAAATGTTGGCCGGTTTCTATTGAACAAGTCTATACCGCCCGATGTGTGTTTGGCAGCCGGTCTGTAGGAAGCCGGCAAATATTAGTGGAGCTTCTAGGCCAGGAAGGCAGTCAGAGTTAAGGCACCCACTGCAATAGATCTATACATTAGGAAGTGTTATGGAAAATAATAGTGTAGTAACAGTTACAACTGTAAATCTCTAGACATTATAAAATGATTATATAGGCCAGTGACATATATCACAACTAGTCACCGCTGTACTGTAGCCTAATAATGTGACACACTAAAGGAAGCCCTTACATCCTCCCAGTAGTTGTCCTCATCTGTCAAAACTAAAAGGGGCCTGTGAAGCCCCCCACCCCCCAGTCATAACCATGCCTGTTTCTAGGCCAATGTTTGCTATTCTTAGCCTGTGGTGTAAACAGCTAGGCAAAGTGGGCACCTGTCTTCTTAAACTGAGAAACCCCTGTAAATTAAATTCCTTCCTTTAATATGCTATGCTGTCCTTTGAAGAAATCAATAACAATTCAGAAAAGCATGTCCTACCAAAAACAGGAAATGCATACTGTCATCAACTTACAGGATGCTTTGCTGAGAGACGGCCGCTTACAGTTCCTGTCTGGTTCCAGGTGGGAGAAACACAACCCTGGCAGACATGAATGTATTATTACTAAAAGTGTAACTGTAATTTTCATAGCACTGTAAAATCCAACAGGTACTTAATATAGGCTTGCTTATGGGTTTTTTTTTCCGTTGATGCAGGTCAGGTTGTCCAAATGTGTGTCAAGTGCCCAGACTTGTAAGGCATGTGGAGGTAACAACATACAGTATTCACATTGAGTACAAAAGAGAGTAGGACCACCAGGGGAAATAAGATGAGGGATTGAATACATGATAAGCAATGTTACTGTAGAAGGTTTTTCTGTCCTGAAAAAAAGACTACTACGTTGCTGCACAGGATACAAATAAAAAAACACAAAAAATTACGGAAACGGAAACATTGAAATGTATCAACAATATTAATGGGAAACATATTTAAAGGGCATTTACATCCCACTCCAAATTTCACTTGTTGCCAGCTTAGCACTGTTAAAACAGATACATGGGATTCCTTGACAAGATGCAATTGACAGAATTCATCCTCTCATAATTATGGCAGTGATTGACCCAGCCTCCAGTTGACTCTCCTGTATGCCTGTCAGCTAAAAAAACTAATTAACAGCAAGAATTTGAGTCAATGGCAGTATGAAAAAAAGCAGATGAAGGGAGTATTTGTAAATATTTCAAGAGAAGTCTGAAGTTCGATAGAAAAGCAATTTCAAGAGCATATAATGTAAAGGTATAGGGATGATTTTGTTTTTCTGTATTCCATCAATAATGGCAGGGAGCTATTAATGTATGATGTTAAAGCTAATAAACCTAATTGATAAATCTTACAGAATTTATTTCAGACCTATAAACCCAGTAAAAAAAAACAAATATTACAGAAGTCAGAAAACATACCATCAGTGAGTAAAAACATAAAGGTGTTGGCTTCCTAATGTATTTTGGGTCAGACTTTTTTTTATCTACCTTGGTCATACAGGTTGAAAGTCCATCCACAAATGTTGATTTTATCTTCTGTATCTTAAAAAGAAAATATAATTATAAGTAATGGTTATTTTCAGATACTGACAATCTAAAGTTAAGTTACCACAAAACTAAAATACATCAGTTTACAAAACCCTTTCTCATATATTATTCAAGCACAAGTCACCAAATCACATATATTGTGAAAAAATAATAATATACATACACACAGTGCATCTGGAAAGTATTCACAGCGCTTCACTTTTTCCACATTTTGTTATGTTACAGCTTTATTTCAAAATGGATTAAATTCGCTATTTTCCTCAAAATTCTACAAACAGTACGCCATAATGACAACGTGAAAAAAGTTTGTTTGAAATCTTTGAAGTTTGCAAATGTATTAAAAATGAAAAAACAAAAATCCCATGTACATAAGTATTCACAGCCTTTGCTCTATACTTTGTTGAAGCACCTTTGGCACCAATTACAGCCTCAAGTGTTTTTCAGTATAATGCTACAAGCTTAGCACACGTATTTTTCATTGAAAATTATTTATCATTGAAACTCCACGAGGTGAGATTTTGCATGGAGTCTCAGACTGAGGGAGTTTGACAGTTATTTTGTGTCTCTTCCGTTTGTTTTGTGTTTCTTCCAATTGCGAATAATCACACCAACTGTTGTCACCCTCTTACCAAGCTGCTTGGCGATGGTCTTGCAGCCCATTCCAGTCTTGTGTAGGTCTACAATCTTGTCCCTGATATCTTTGGACAGCTCTTTGATCTTAGCCATAGTGGAGAGATTGGAACCTGATTGATTGATTGCTTCCATGGACAGGTAACAAGCTGAGATTAGGATCACTCCCTTTAAGAGAGTGCTCTAATCTCAGCTCGTTACCTGTATAGCAGACACCTGCGAGCCATAAATCTTGCTGATTGATAAGGGATCAAATACTTATTTCACTCATTAAAATGCAAATCAATTAACAACATTTTTCATTTTTGAAATGTGTTTTTCTAGATATTTTTTATATTAAAATTATAGATTGATTATTTCTTTGGCAGTGGGCAAACAACATCTCTCACTGTGTGTGTGTGTGTATATATATATATACATACATACACACATACACACAGTACCTCACAAAAGTGAACATGCCCCACACATTTTTGTAAATATTTTATTCTATCTTTTCATGTGATAACACTGAAGAAATGACACTTTGCTATAATGTAAAGTGGTGAGTGTATAGCTTGTATAACAGTGTAAATTTGCTGTCCCCTCAAAATAACTCAACACTCAGCCATTAATGTCTAAACCGCTGGCAACAAAAGTGAGTACACCCCTAAGTGAAAATGTCCAAATTGGGCCCAAAGTGTCAATATTTTGTGTGGCCATCATTATTTTCCAGCACTTCCTTAACCCTCTTGGGCATACAGTTCATCAGAGCTTCACAGGTTGCCACTTGAGTCCTCTTCCACTCCTTCATGATGACATCACGGAGCTTAAACCTAGGGTTTAGGTCTGGAGACATGCTTGGCCAGTCCATCACCTTTACCCTCAGCTTCTTTAGCAAGGCAGTGGATGTGGCGTATGGTCTGAGCACTGACAGGCTGACCCCTCACCCTTTCAACCTCTGCAGCAATACTGGAAGCACTCAAGTCCATTTCCCAAAGACAACCTCTGGATATGACGCTGAGCATGTGCACTCAACTTCTTTGGTTGACCATGGCGATGCCTCTTCTGAATGGAACCTGTCCTGTTAAACTGCTGTATGGTCTTAGCCACCATGCTGCAGCTCAGTTTCAGGGACTTGGCAATCTTTTTATAGCCTAGGCCATCTTTATGTAGAGCAGTGGTTCTCAACTCAACTTGGCAGTGGTGTAGCTAGAACCTTCAGGGCCCCAGTGCAAGAAACCATGAAGGGCCCCCCTGCCCCACAACCTGGGCTCTTCCCTCCGAGCCCGGTGGTGGAACTCCAAGGCGCAGTACCAATTATGACCTTTGTGACCCCTGTAGTTCCGCTGCCACTGGTATCAGTCCTTTTTTATCTTTATTATTTTATTTATTATTTTTCTTTACAATGTTATTTTTAAGAGCCTAAACAGACCTCCGATGTTACACCTTTGAGACAGAGAAGGAAACTGAGGACATAGCCCTCAATCTCCTCCTCTGCAGCCTCAGCTACACAGAATAAATGGACAGGAGTAGCTCCGTAAAGAGATTCCTGTCCATTCATAAATGGAAGCATAGTAAACACAGTTTACTATGCCATAGTTATAAATGGACAGAGTCGGTGATCTGTATGGATCACTGACTTTCCATTTAGAAAAGGACACATTTTCCCACCCCTTCCCCGCTCTCCATCTTGACAGATCCCCCACAGCAGCCAACGAGAGAGGGGACGGGGGAAGCCGGCAGAGCTGCAGAGGATGAGGGGGTCCAGGAAAATGCACAGGGAGGCTGGAGAGCACACAGGGGGCAGTGGAAAAAAAGCAGGACAGGAGGAGGAACTGGTACTGCTAGACCCCCCTGTCCTCCAGCCACCCCACACTGATACTGCTAGACCACCCCAGTCCTCCACCCACCCCGCGCTGATACTAGGCTACCCCCCGGCCTCCAGCCACCCTGCTGAGACTGTTGTTTACTTCCCCACCATCTTCGGTGACCCTGCACTGGTACTGCTGGAACCCAAGAGAATAACAAAAAAGAGGGGCGCACCGACCTAGTGCAATACCGTCAAAATGTTTTATTATAAAAGGATAAAATACATATGCTCACAAACGGAGCAGATCAACAGCATCAAAGGAAAATCGGCCTCCAAAGGAGTGAACAATCAGCACCTTAGCAGAGGGACCGGACGATGTCTGTATAGCCAGGCTAACGTGTTTCCAGGGCGAACCCTCTTCATCAGAGCCTACCGACCATGAGGCATGTCCCTCATATATATATACACATGCACATGCACACACATAAGTGCCTGTAGGCAGGCCCGGCCATAAGTACATAGCCCACCCCTATGGAGGGGGAGTGGCAACCCGACCCAATTAGAGGCCGGTACCACCCCCTACCACAGATACCTATATACATGTGTACAAAAACATTGAACTATAAAATATAGCTTATAAAATTACAAATTGAATACAAATACACATGGATCTGTATAGCCCAATATACACACATACTCACTACCATACTATAATCATGGATACATATCCCTGAGTACTTTCAAATCCCCTTGATCTACATGTGGACTCTAACTTTTCACTTTTACATTGATGTATAGCATGTACCAACCTATGCATTCCTATGTGTGCATGCCGCACGGTTTATGTTTGTTCCGATAGCCCGCCCAGTGGTCTTCTCAAGGGGGCCTTGATAGTAGAAAGGTACTTTATAGGAGCTATTAGAGCAACATCCTATTGATCGGCGACCCCATTGGGCCTCTTCTCCTACACCCGCCAATCAAAAAATATATTAAAAATATATATATATGTATGTGTCGTTGCACACCAGCTCTATAGATTCGTGACTACCGCACATCAACATAGTTCTTCCTCTACATATTATATATATTAATGATAAAAAAGTGGAATCAGTTCTAGACATCCACTAGATAACCACTACTGGTGTAAAACACCAAGGAAAGGAAAAAAAAAATTTTAAATAGCTGAATGATAGTGGTGGGTGTATACCTGAGTGGTACCACTATGAGCTTTGTATCCAAAGTATGGGGGGGGGGGGGGACACCTGCTCTCTGTTAAGTCTACAATAGACAGCCAAAAAACTCCTTCCCAAGGGATAGGTTCTACAAACAAACAAACTAAATTCACTCAACCAGAATTTTAACATAAAATGAGAATAACAACCTGTATAATACACAATCCTGATAGTGGAGACCAAGATGGGGGGCTTTGTGTCCGACAATAGGACAAACACTGGTCATACTCAAAGAATATGCCACACAAAGGGAGGGACTAAAAATGATTGGAGGAGGAAGGGAAAAGGGGGGGGAGGGAACAAAAGAGGGAAGAAAATAACCGGCCACAAGCTCGCCTATTTACATGGCGGACTGCAGCTCGATCTCCTCATTCAAGCCTTTAGGACTAAGGGAATCCAAAGTGAAAATCCAGTAGGCCTCTCTATTACAAAGCCTACGGTATCTTGTGCCATTGTCCATCTGATTGCTGATGGCCTCAATGCCAAAAGACCTTAAGGCCTATCAGACTACTACTATGCTTCTCCATAAAATGGCAGGGAACAGAGTAGTTGTCCTTGAGGGTGGAAATGTTGCTCCTGTGTTCATTCATCCTCACCCTCAAAGGGCGTGAAGTACGCCCTACATACAGTAACCCGCATGGGCTTAGACCATAGATGACAAAGGATGTCCCGCAATTGATGAACTGGCGGATGTTATGTACCTTTGCACTACTTGCAACCACTTCCTTCTTTTGGTGACACATAAAAGCACAGTTGGCACAATTCGTTACCCCACAGCGGTAATTGCCCTTTTGATCAAAAACCGAGGACCAGGGGCCTGCTAGTTGTCTTCTATGCCTCTTAACCCGACTGGATGCTATCAGGCTCCTCAGGTCTCTCGGTTTTCTGAAAATCACTTGGGTGGGGAGGAAGGGAACTCGCGAGAAAAGGGTCCTGCCTAAGTATTTTCCAGTTCTGTTTAAAGATCTTTTGAATCAAAGGTGCCTTGTTATTAAATCTGGTGCAGAACCTAATGGTCCCTTCCTGACGTACCAGGAGGGTGGCCAAGCTTTCCCTGGACTCAAGGGGTCCTCCATTATATAGGGACCAATACTTTAGGTAGGCCTGCTCTAGCAACTCCTCATCATAACCCTTTTCCCTGAACTTGTTCCTTAAAACCACTTTGCTCCTCATAGTCACTAGTGCGCCTCAGCCTACAGAATTGACCAAAAGGCATGTTCCTAATCCATCTCGGATGATGGTGACTTCGAGCATGGAGAAATTGCCTGAAGTGGGTTTAATGTGCGTTTTAGAATAAATGCAATTCTCCTCGTCATCTTGGAGCTCAAGATCCAAAAAGACTAGACTCTCACTGTCTACTACAGCCTTTCTCAACCTTTTCAACACAGAGGAACCTTTGAAATAATTCTCCGGTCTCGAGGAACCCCTGCTAAAAATTAAATATCTACAACTCATGATACATTAGTGTGATGGTCAATGGGAAGAATGCTCCTTACACTTGTGGTCATTGGGAAGAATTACCCCCTTGAAGATAGCTAAAAAGATCAATGGTGTCATTGGGAATTTATCTGAGAGGTAGAGATTGATCATTGCTGAAGGAGCTTCTAGCTACCTCTGGAGGAACCCTAGGGTTCCACAGAACCCTGGTTGAAAAACCCTGCATTAGAGTGATGGTCAATGGGAAGAATGCTCCTTACACTTGTGGTCATTGGGAAGAATTACCCCCTTGCAGATATATAGAAAGATCAATGATATCCTTAGGAATTGATCTGAGAGGTGGAAATTGACCATTGCTCAAGGAACCCCTAGCAACCTCTGGAGGAACCCTAGGGTTCCACGGGACCCTGGTTGAAAAACCCTGCATTAGTGTGATGGTCAATGGGAAGAATGCTCCTTACACTTGTGGTCATTGGGAAGAATTAACCCCTTACAGATAGCTAAAAAAGGTCAATGGTATCATTAGGAATTGATCTGAGAGGTGGAAATTGACCATTGCTCAAGGAACCCCTAGCAACCTCTGGAGGAACCCTAGGGTTCCACGGAACCCTGGTTGAGAAACCCTGCATTAGTGTGATGGTCAATGGGAAGAATGCTCCTTACACTTGTGGCCATTGGGAAGAATTAACCCCTTACAGATAGCTAAAAAGATTGATGGTATCATTGGGAATTGATCTGAGAGGTGGAAATTGACCATTGCTCAAGGAACCCCTAGCATCCTCTGGAGGAACCCTAGGGTTCCACGGAACCCTGGTTGAGAAACCCTGGTCTACTACATAAGTAAAGGAGATCCCAAATGGATTATTCATACAGTTGGATAAAAACCCTTCCAATTCTTCATTGGTACCATTCCAAATAATCAGACTGTCATCAATGCATAGAGGACCAGGTTCGCTCCGAACGGGTTGTTCGCCCAGATGTACTTGGACTCCCAATAGCCCATAAACAAGTTAGCATAACTAGAAGCGAACCTGGCCCCCATAGCTGTGTCTTTTACCTGCCTGAAAAAATTCCCCAAAAAGGTGAAATAATTATGGGTAAGCATAGATTTAATTGTAGAAATGGTGTGTGTGTCCTCGCGCTACTAGGACAAGTAGGTCAGTAAAGTATTGCTAGGTTGCCGCTGTACCTAATATATGACAATATATACTATAATAAACAAACAGTGAGTGGTACTGCGCAGCCTATGGAGTGAAACTATATAAATCAGGGTCCCTCTAGTGGTGGGAATGTGTAAAAATTCCTTGTGACTGGGTGTTGCTACTGTTTCACTTCAGCCTTCTCCAGTATATAAAAGACTATCATAGATATTACAGTACTCTGATATGCATAAATAATCAAATAATCAAATATCTTATAATCATATCCAGTAAAATGCTTAGAGTAAAATGTATAATCCTGATAAGAGTAGAAACATCGCTTTTGTGAAGTAAATAGTCATATCAAGTGCAAATGCTTCAAGTAAAAATATATATAGTGGTGATAAAAGCATAAAAATTGTATCTGTGAAATGACTGTGATAAATAAACTCAAATTACATAAACGTCCACTTTCAAAATAAAACAATAATAGTGACAATAAGTGACTTGTGCTCCAAGTGTCCGTTTAAAACATTTCGTGCTTTGTTTGTGTGAAGAGAGCCTCTTTTTTTCAGGGGGGTTAGGTGTGTTATCCCCAAAGAGATTCCTCTTACTTGAAGCATTTGCACTTGATATGACTATTTACTTCACGTTTCTACTCTTATCAGGATTATACATTTTACTCTAAGCATTTTACTGGATATGATTATAAGATATTTGATTATTTATGCATATCAGAGTACTGTAATATCTATGATAGTCTTTTATATACTGGAGAAGGCTGAAGCGAAACAGTAGCAACACCCAGTCACGAGGAATTTTTACACATTCCCACCACTAGAGGGACCCAGATTTATATAGTTTCACTCCATAGGCTGTGCAGTACCACTCACTGTTTGTTTATTTAAGCATAGATTCAATGCTGTCAAAGATAAACCGAGCCTGAGCATGATGAAAACTCTGATTGTTGACCAAAAAGTGTTGCACCGCCTGTACACCGAACTCATGCTGTATCGAGGTGTACAGAGAGGCCACATCAAGTGATACCCATCTGTAGCCCTTTTGCCATAAGTATGAGTAGAGGACCTCTAACACATGCCCTGAGTCTTTGATGAAAGAAGGCAAGGATGTAACTAAGTCCTGTAGGAAATGGTCAAAATAACAACCTAAATTACTGGTAAGACTGTCTACTAAAGCCATAATAGGTCTATCTGGAGGGTTAGTTGAATCCTTATGGACCTTGGGTATGTGGTAAAAATGGGGTACTATAGGATGCATGGAGTACAAAAAGAGAAACTCATCCTTAGTGAGGACTCCTATCCTAAGTGCCCTCTCTAACAGAGATTTCAGGTCTTTTTTGTACTCATTGGTGGGATCACAAGAGAGCCTGATGTATGTGTCTTTGTCTCCTATAAGTCTTTCAGCTTCTTGAATATAGGCATCTTTATCTTGAATGACCTTCCTTGCGTTCCAGGCTAATGGAGCGCAACTCCTCCCCGACTTCCAGGTCTGTGTTTTATATGCGTCCCACGTGTGATGCGACGCTGCCATTGACCATGGAAGATGATTGGCGGGTGTAGGAGAAGAGGCCCAATGGGGTCGCCGATCAATAGGATGTTGCTCTTATGGCTCCTATAGAGTACCTTTCTACTATCAAGGCCCCCTTGAGAAGACCACTGGGGGGCTATCGGAACAAACATAAACCGTGCGGCATGCACACATAGGAATGCATAGGTTGGTACATGCTATACATCAATGTAAAAGTGAGAAGTTAGAGTCCACATGTAGATCAAGGGGATTTGAAAGTACTCAGGGATATGTATCCATAATTATAGTATGGTAGTATGTGTGTATATTGGGCTATACAGATCCATGTGTATTTGTATTCAATTTGTAATTTTATAAGCTATATTTTATAGTTCAATGTTTTTGTACACATGTATATAGGTATCTGTGGTTGGGGGTGGTAATGGCCTCTAATTGGGTCGGGTTGCCACTCCCCCTCCATAGGGGTGGGCTATGTACTTATGGCCGGGCCTGCCTACGGTCACTTATGTGTGTGCATGTGCATGTGTATATATATGAGGGACATGCCTGATGGTCGGTAGGCTCTGATGAAGAGGGTTCGCCCTGGAAACAGGTTAGCCTGGCTATACAGACATCGTCCGGTCCGTTTGTGAGTATATGTATTTTATCCTTTTATAATAAAACATTTTAACGGTATTGCACTAGGTCGGTGCGCCCCTCTTTTTTGTTTTTCTCTTTAGTATCTGTGGATTCCCATGATCCTGTGGAGGGCAGCAAGACCACTGAGTGCTAAATGATTTATAGGTCCAGAGAGACTTTACATTAGAATCTGGCCTCTTTGCCACACGGCTTGACATTTGGCCGATGAATCCGAGCGCAGACGATTAGTGATACTGCTGGAACCCCCATCCTCCAGCCAAACCACTGCTAGACCCCTCTCTGTCCTCCAGCCACCCCATGCTGGCACTGCTGTACCCCCCAGCATCCAGTGACCCCTGCTGGTACACCCCCTAAATCCCCAATTGATGGGTTCCCCAGGGCAGATGGGGTCCTTGTCCCTAAGTGAGATGGGATCCCTGTCCCCAGGGCTGATGGGAACCCCCTTCCCCAGGGCAGGTGGGAGCCCTGTTCCCAGGACAGATGGGGTCCCTGTCTCCAGGGGAGATGTTCTCCCTGTCCTCAGCGCAGATGGGCTCCCTGTCCTCAGGGCAGATGGAGGTCCCTGTCCCCAGGGCAAATGGGCTCCCTGTCCCCAGGGCAAATGGGGGCCCTGTCCCCAGGGCAAATGGGCTCCCTGTCCCCAGGGCAGATGGAGTGGGATATGGATCATTCCCCAGGGCAGATGGGCTCCCTGTCCCCAAGGCAGATGGGCTCCCTGTCCCCAAGGCAGATGGGCTCCCTGTCCCCAGGGCAGATGGGCTCCCTATCCCCAGGGCAGATGGGCTGCCTGTCCCCAGGACAGATGGGGCCCTGTCCCCAGGGCAGATGGAGTGGGGTATGAGTCGTTTCACCCACCGCGACTAAGCTGCAGGGTCAGGTTGATGGAGCGCAGGCACTAATAGGATACATACTGTGCTGCGGCCGGCCACCCTGGTCACTGGAATCCTGCCAGCAGCACAGACAGGGCTGATCAGCATGGGAGGCCACATCACTCTCCAAGGGAGATCTGTGTATGGCTGGGAGAGGAGTGGTGGGGCTGAGAGACAAGCTTACAGTGTCCTCCGGGCAGCCGGCTCTCATAGTGCTGCACAATGCCTCTGTGTGCTGGATGTTTAGGAGAAGCGTGCGCTGGATGGCTGTGCCTGGGCTCTGTTACAAAGGAGTGGATGGAGTGACTTGTGGAGGGGGGACGGGACTCTGGTTGGATGGAACTGGACCGAACAATGCTGTATGGGGAAGGAGAGAGGGACCAGAGGAGCCGGCCGTAGAGATGCGGGTGTGGGATTGTGAGATTAGCAGCCAGTGCGGAAGAGCAGGGAGCTCTGCTACCCACACTGTCCTCCAGCAACTCGGGCACTCGTACTACAACCCACCCAGCTGCCTATGCTGGCTTAAACTGGCACCAGCCCTATGTACAGGGGGCTGCACTGGCCCCCTGCAGCATGGGGCCGGGTAGCAATTGCAATCCCTGCACCCTCTGTAGCTACGCCCATGTACCTTGGGGAGATGCAGACTAGAATACTGCAATCACTGAGCAGCAAATGATATCACTTATGATGTATTTCAGTTATCTTGTTAAACCTGGCCTGTTAGTGGGTACTGAGCACAGAAGTTGAGAACCACTGATGTAGAGCAACAATTCTTTTTTTCAGATCCTCAGAGAGTTCTTTGCCATGAGGTGCCATGTTGAACTTCCAGTGAACAGTATGAGAGAGTGAGAGGGATAACACCACATTTGACACACCTGCTCCCCATTCACACCTGAAACCTTGTAACACTAACGATTCACATGACACTGGGAGGGAAAATGGCTAATTGGGCCCAATTTAGACATTTTTACTTAGGGGTGTACTCACTTTTGCTGCCAGCGGTTTAGACATTAGTGGCTGTGTGTTGAGTTATTTTGAGGGGACAGCAGATTTACACTGTTATACAAGCTGTACACTCACTACTTTACATTGTAGCAAAGTGTCATTTCTTCAGTGTTGTCACATGAAAAGATATAATAAAAATATTTACAAAAATGTGAGGGGTGTACTTACTTTTGTGAGATACTGTATATGTGTGTGTATATATATATATATATATATATATGTATATAAAATCTCAATTGTGAAAATACATTTTATATTTAGTGTATATTATTTTTATATAAACCATCCAAAAACTCAAGTATCATTATAAATAAAGTACATTATCAGAAACTATATATAAAACTTACTTGTCTGAACTCTAAAATTATTCTGGGTAGTGGATGTAGATCTTTAAGTAGATGTAGCTTAGAAGAAACAAAAAACACATTGATATTTTAAATTTTAAACTGCGATCTGTAATTTGCTAGCAAATCTTTGATCCAAAAATTGTTTTTGAGTTTATAGAGTTAGATAGTAGGTAATAAGGATTAATGTAATATTTAAACAATCATCATCTAATTTGTTAAAGCACTGTGTAACATAACATTGCCAATTATTTAATAAAATACTTTTTTCAATTTTGTTGCATCTCAGTGCTGCTGATTTCTGCAGCCACTTTCTGTGTACATGCAGTAAAAACAATGGCTGCATGGCACTTCACAGAGCGGGTTTCCTCCTGGTGGTGACAACAGTGGACCATGCCTGCATAATGTGTTATGGAATGATCAATTATAATCTCTGTTGAAAGCCCCTGTGCTTAAAGCTGAAGGTTAGTGTAGCGCCCTACTAGTTTGGGTACTAGAGAGTGTATATAGTTTTTGGCTCTGTCTGCTTAACAGAGGAGCTGACAGGTATATTTACATGCTGTCTGCTTATCAGAGAGCCTGATTTAAGTAAGGTCTGCTCTATGTGCTCTGGTGCTGTTTCATATGGTCTGGAGATCTTTTACCCTGTTCAGTAGTATGGGTCCCTATTGGACAGAGGGGAAAAGCCTCAGCCAGTAACAGCAGGTGTATTTGGAGGTGGTTCTGACCAGCTAGCAGGGGAGTGGTGACCCACTGCATCTTGGTGAACACCTTCATATAAAAGGGAGCACATGGGCTCAAGGTTAGGAGTCCCAGCCCACTCAGGCTTGAGGGGTGAGGTGCATGTACAGCTCTTGGCTGCTAGGCCCAAAAGCCTATCCAGGAGGCTGCCGGCTGCTAGGCCTAATCGAGGCCTATCCGGATGATGAAGCTGCAACCCACAGTTCCATAGAAGCTGACAGAGGGAGGATGTCCCTGGATTCGGTCTGATACTGCAGTGGCAAAGTGTCGCTTGGAGGTTGGCAGAAAGGGCTACCGACTGTCCCAGGACATGGTGTGAGTACAGATCTGTGAGAGAATCCCTGAGACTGTGTGCTAGAATTTCCCCTGCTCTCATATCAGCTTTATTGGGTGTGCCAGCTAGAAAGGAGACACTGGAGAGTGTCTTGAAGATCAGAGTCCAGCTTCTGTCCTTACTGTTTAACAAGGGACCTGTTCTGCTAAAGTCAGCCTGCCATAAAGTGCCTTGGTAGTCTGCTACATTGAGTTAGAAAGGAGACACTGGCTAGTGTCTTGAAGAAACAAAGTTCAGCATGTCCTTTGTTGCTTAAAGATGGACTTGTTTCACTGGAGTCAGTCTGTGTGTGAAGCCACTGATTGCCTGCTGTACAGAACCTAGGGAGAATTTGTCCTCAGTTACATTCAGTTACTTGGAGTATCCTATCTCTACCCTTCTCCTATCCAAGTTCAACTAATAAAGCATTGAAGATTCATCCCCTAGACTGGTCATTGGAAACAAGCAGGATTGTGTGTGCACCTGGCTGTCTGAAAATACCATAGTGACTGGCTGCAAGAATATTCAGTGGGAGGCTCAGGAAAATACAAATTTCATTAGCAGCTCCTTCGGGGGTACCGCTACATTAGCTTAATGGCTTGTACACACAATCCAAAAATCGGACGACAGACCATCCGTTTTTCTTTGCACGCTAGTTGCATATCAAAAAGAATTACTAAAGTTACGAAAATTCTCGTACGACAGAATAAAAAAATCGGAAGTGATGTTATGTGTTGTATTGTATTTTCAAACAACAACTGTACTGATTAAAACGAAAATTGTATGATCTGGTTTCGTACGAGAAAATTTTTCGTGCTTGTCCGATTGAATAATATCGGATGAAATGTCATGGTTCGCCCTCAAAAGCTGTGTACCAACAATCAAATTATCGCACGATCATGGTATTTTGTATTTGCTTTTTGGATCGTGTTTATGGGCCATTAGTCACATCCCTCACCTGATGTAATGAAGTCCAACATTGTGCAGCCACCTGGACCTGGAGAAATCTTCACCACAGGTAATTACCATGATAGCAACAATGACAACCTATAACATTTTATTACGAGCCATAAAACATTTCTTGAAAAAAAAGACCTGAAAGAAACGAACTACAAAATTCCATACATGTAGCGATCATCAACTGGAGTATTGCTAGGGTCCTGTTCCATTTTAAATGTCTAAAACACCAAAGGCCACAAAAAGAGAGCAAGTGACTTGCATGCAGCCCAAAATCCACTGGTTTAACAAGATGGATGTAATTGAAAGCAAAGTAAAACCCCAGTAATGAGGCGCAAATTTATCATCACAGCATGGGAAAAAAATTCTTCTTAACGTGGTCCATGGTATATAGAAAAAGGACAATCACTTGACTGATGAATTCTATTTATTATAGCTAAAATTGCCACCTCCTGTAGCCATGTTCACGCTACATTTCTAATAGTATTAGCTGTTACCCCCTCCTTTTGGACAGAATTCCATTGTCTTATTCAGAGTATGTTTCGATATCTGCCAAGAACCCCTACCGGTACCACACACAATAACATGTGCCTGGTTCCAAGCAATGTAACCTGCAACATCTAGGTTGCACAAGCTACTGAACTCTGCAGCGTATCCCCCTAGATGGGACAACATTTGAAAACAGATGGAACAATGTCTGGAATTACACAGGTGCTGGGATCATTTTCACATCCAGCAACTTTTAGTAGAAGGCCTTTTAATGAACACTTTCTTTGCTGGAGGCACAGTGTTCTCCCCACTAGCGACAGACCAAAACATCTGTATATGCTTTAGATCAGAGGTCTCCAAACTGTGGCCCAAGGGCCAGATGCGGTCCTTTGCTTGCTTTTATCCGGCCCGTGGCGTGTTATTTTCATCCACCAATACCGACAATGGGACATATTTTCAACACAGATACCAATGAAGGGGCAGAATACCTCCCTATGACACCAACCATGGGGCACAATTCCTCCCACTGACACCAACCATGGGGCACAATTCTTCCCACTGACACCAAAATGGGACATTGTTTTTTCTCACTGACTTCGGGATGTTTTCTACCCCCAGTGGCCACAGTCCAGCCCCCCTTAACCACTTCAATACAAGACACTTATACCCCCCTTCCTGCCCAGACCAATTTTCAGCTTTCACGCTCTCACACTTTGAATGCCAATTACTCAATCATGCAACACTGTACCCAAACAAAATTTTTATCATTTTTTTCACACAAATTGAGCTTTCATTTGGTGGTATTTAATTACCTCTGGGTTTTTGCGACATACGTGAAAAAAGAGCAAACATTTTGGAAAAAAAAGACGACTTTTTTAGTTTCTATGATAAAATTTGCAAAGAAGTCATTTTTGTTAATACATTTGGGCCAAAACCTATACTGCTACATATCTTTGGTAAAAATAACCCAAATAAGTGTATATTATTTGGTCTGTGTGAAAGTTATAGAGTCTACACGCTATGGTGCCAATCATTGAAAATTGATCAAACTTGATGCACTGATGGACTATCTCATTTCTTGAGGCCCCTGAAATATCAGTACAAATACCCCCCAAATGACCCCTTTTTGAAAAGTAGACATTTCAAGGTATTTAGTATGAGGCATGGCAAGTTTTTTGAAGTTGTATTTTTTTCCCACAATTCTTGGGAAAATTAAGAAATTATTATTTATTTATTTATTTATTTTTACACAAAACTGTCATAGCAACAAGTTATTTCTCACACGCAGCATATGCATACTTCCAATTACACCCCAAAATACATTCTGCTACTCCTCCCTAGTATAGCGATACCACATGAGTGAGACTTTTGCATAGCCTGGCCACATAGAGAGGTCCAACATGTAGGGAGCACCGTCAGGGGTTCTAGGAGCATAAATCATACATATAATTTCCGAACAACCTATTACAGTTTTGAAGGCCCTGGAGCACCAGGACAATGTAATTACCCACAAAATGACCCCATTTTGGAAAGCAAACACCCCAACATATATTCTTTGAGGCATTGGGAGTCTTTTGTACGGTTAATTTTTTCCACAAGTCTTCGGAAAACGTGGAAAGAAAATGAAAACATATTTTTTTTTAAACAAAGTTGTCTATTTATATGATATTTCTAACACATAGCATGTATATAGCAAAAATTACCCCCCTAAATACATTCTGCTTCTCGTCCCGAGTTTACACAGCCTGGCCACAGAGAGAGGTCCAACACTGAAATAGTTCATTCAGGCATTCTAGGAGCATACATTACACATCTAATTTCATTCCTACCTATCACACTTTTGAAGGTCCTGGACCACAAGGACAATGACCCCGTTTTGGAAAGCAAACACCCCAAGGTATATTCTAGGAGGCATGGGCTGCAAATAAGTACTCGGGTACTCTGATGAGCTGCAGATAGGTACTTGGGTACTCTGATGGGCTGCAGATAGGTACTCGGGTACTCTGATGGGCTGCAGATAGGTGCTCGGGTAAACTGATGGGCTGCAGCTAGGTACTCGGGTACTCTGATGGGCTGCAGATAGGTACTCGGGTACTGTCATGGGCTGGTGACAAATAATCGGGTACTCAGATGGGCTGGTGACAGGTACTCGGATACTCAGATGGGCTGGTGACAGGTACTCGGGTACTCAGATGGGCTGGTGACAAGTACCGGGGTACTCTGATGGGCTGGTGACAGGTGCTTAGGTACTTAGATGGGCTGGTGACAGGTACTATGATGGGCTGGTGACAGGCAATCGGGTACTCAAATGGGTTGGTGACAGGTATTCGTTTACTCTGATGGGCTGGTGACAGGTGCTGGGGTACTCAGATGGGCTGGTGACAGGTACTATGATGGGCTGCTAACAGGCACTCTGGTACTCTCAAGGGTTGGTGACAGGTACTCGGGTACTCAGATGGGCTGGTGACAGGTACTCGGGTACTCAGATGGGCTGGTGACAAGTACTTAGGTACTCTGGTGGGCTGGTGACAAGTACTGGGGTACTCTGATGGGCTGGTGACAGGTGCTCGGGTACTCAGATGGGCTGGTGACAGGTACTCTGATGGGTTGGTGACAGGTACTTGTGTACTCTGATGGGCTGGTAACAGGTGCTGGGGTACTCAGATGGGCTATGACAGGTACTCAGGTACTCTGATGGTCTGGTGACAGGTACTCTTGTACTCTGATGGGCTGGTGACAGGTGCTGGGGTACTCAGATGGGCTGGTGACAGGTACTCGGGTACTCAGATGGGCTGGTGACAGGTACTCAGGTACTCAGATGGGCTGGTGACAGGTCCTCGGGTACTCAGATGAGCTGGTGACAAGTACTCGGGTACTTTGATGGGCAGGTGAGAGGTACTTTGATGGGCAGGTGACAGGTCCTCTTTATTACTGGGGGGGCAATCAGTGTGCTTGGTGTGTACTGTAGGCAGTAACGAGTTGTTACCGCAATCTCCTTCTCACATACGATAGGTGTGAACCCGGTAAGAGCTCGTTACCGAGGTTTGTTGACATTCTGTGACCGGCTGTGATTGGACACAGCCGGTCCCATGGTAAAGAGCCAATTTCATTGGCTCTTTACCCTGATCGGAGCTGGGCTTTGTCCGAGGGACAAGCCTCAACCCCAATCGTCGCGCTGCGAACCCTTGGGGGCGCACATGAGCGGCGGGAACGCGGATCTCCATAGTGACCAGCTGTGATTGGACACAGCCGGTCTCGTGATAAAGAGCCAGATTTTATTGGCTCTTTACCCTGATCGGGGATAGGCTGTGTCCTGAGGACACGCCTGATCCCCGATAGCCGTGCTGCCGGCCCCTGGGGGCCTGCAGTAGCGGCGAAATACAGAGGACGTCATATGACACACGTCCAGGATGGGAGATCCCACCTGCGGATGTAATTTGACTATAGCCTGGTATTGAATTGGTTAAGTATGAAGGACAGTAAACTGGCCATTTGTTTAGAAAGTTTGGAGACCCCTGCTTTAGATCCTTGAACAGGTTAAAAATTAATGTTTTAATCTGGGCTACCCATAATTAGGTAATTATTAGGAATACACAGATCTACTGTTTTGGGTAAAAAAAAAAAACACAAAAAAATAAAAACTCTGCCTTTCAGCACATATTCCCATACAATTTATTATGCTCCTGATTTTGAAGGATGCCACATACATGTATAAAAATTCAGAGAACTTTGTAAACATAAAATATAGTGATTACCGCTGGCTCTGCCGTAGATGGAAAATGGCACAGGTTTGTCCGAGGAAGCTTGGTTTTGCACTTGAGATGCAAATGCAGCTTTCCATAAAGCACCTACAATAAATAAAATTGTAATTGGAGGAGAAGCACTCATGTAATATAAGGGCTTAAATATTCTGAAATATAAAAATATAATTGATTTTTGAACATTCTTAACATGCTCTCCGATTAGAAGTCTGTTTAGAAAATATGGGGCCTGCCCTTGCTAACTTGTTATAGCAGATATATAAGCTGTCAGTGTCCACTGTGAGGAACATAGTGAGGAAATGGAAGACCACAGGCACAGTTCTTGTTAAGGCCAGAACTGGCAGGCCACATAAAATATTGGAGAGGCAAAGGCGAAGGATGGTGAGAATGGTCAAAAACAGCCCACAGACCAGCTCCAAAGACCTACAACATCAACTTGCTGCAGATGGTGACACTGTGCATCGTTCAACAATTCAGTGCACTTTGCACAGGGAGAAGCTGTATGGGAGATTGATGCGAAAGAAGCCTTTTCTGCACACACGCCACAAACTGAGTCGCTTGAGGTATGCAAACGCACATTTGGACAAGCCAGCTTCATTTTGGAATAAGGTGCTGTGGACTGGTGAAACAAAAATAGTTATTTGGTCATAACAAGGGGCATTATGCATGGGGGAGGAACAAGTACAATGTTCTGGAATGGCCATCCCAGTCCCCAGACCTGAATATCATTGAACATCTGTGGGGTGATGCTCGGCAACCATCAAACCTAACTGAACTGGAGATGTTTTGTAAGGAGGAATGGTCCAAAATACATTCATCCAGAATCCAGACACTCATTACAGGCTTTTTTCATAATCTCACAGGTTTTTACAAATTTAACCGATGTAGAGTCTGTTCGTTTAACGATTTGAGAGGGAGGAAAATGGATAGATTCGCGTCCACAGTAGCTGGACGTGAGTTTACCATTAGGCCCTTCATTACATGTTCCACCAAGTGTGTGGTTCATCTTATCCAATGTCCATGTGGATTACAGTATATTGGGAGAACCAAATGGCCCCTTCAGGTTAGACTTAACGAGCATGTCACCAATATCCTGAAGGGCTAAAGACACCATTCAGTATCTAAACATTATCGTGAGGTTCATGATAGAGACCCCTCGGGCACCTTATTGCTGGGCATATAGGTTCGAACCCCACTGGAGGGGGAGTCCTCTGATTAGGGGAATTTCGAGGCTTGAAATGTCCTGGATTTATAAGGTGGGCTGCTTTAATCCTGCTGGTTTAAATGTGGAAGTAGATGTTAACGCTTTTATTGCTAACTCGTAGAGGTCCTTTTAATTGTATGTTTTCTATATGTATGTTCATATGTATGGGGACATATAGGTATCCCGAGGCAGTTACGTGACGAACCTCATAACTATTTTTATTTTTATGTCTTCACAATAGTATACACATATTCACATGTTACTCTTTGCACGATATCGTCGCACCTACCATACGCATTGTATCGTGGGTACAATGTATTTTGGGAGTATATTGTGCTACGCACATATATTTCTTACACATTATTGATATACACTAGCATATATTTTGATTTTATTTTTATTCGATAACGTGGGGGTCATGACCCATAGGGTGACCTGAATAGAGGCATCCATGACTCTAGTTTTAGCCTTTACTTTTGCCCTAACTTATGATGAAGGCGGTTTGGTTCCGCCTGATCTATCATTGGCATAGTTTGGTCGGAGGTTGCATTATTTGGAACATAACACATGAATTTTTGATATATCGTGGTTTTTTTTCTTTCCAATGGATATGTTCATTCATCGTATATCTAATTCACATAACACATTTAGTTGCCATTTTTACTGTTTATATTTGCCCTAAGTTAAGATGAAGATTCGTCACCTTTCTGCTTCTGGTTTTGTGTATATATCCGGCAGTGTGTTAGCGGCGCATCTTCCATCCCCATGATTATGTCTCGTTAGATGAAACGTACGTCAGGGAAGATGCGCTGACGTCACTGCCGTTTTAGTGTTTGGAGTTTATAGCCGGCCGGCTTACTGTTTGGACGCTCGTATGTTTTTAGTCTGATGTAAGTGCAATATTTACTTTTTATTAAATTTATTGAAACGTTATCACACTATTAGTCCCATTTTTCTTCTTTGGGTGCCTTGGCGAGATTTACCTGAGGGTGTAGCGAACCTTTTTTGATTGCTACTCCACGATTGCCGGGAGGCGAATCCGGATAACACTCTCCACTACCTCTTTGGTCCATTCAAGGTATATCTGCCTTGTCAACACCCCAAGATTGTCGTTTATATCCCCAGGGGGGGACCCGGGCTGGGGTACAGCCAAATCGCTTATGCGCTTACATCTGGTAAGCAGTTATTAGATGTGAGGTGGAGGTATCACTACTGATTTTCATCTGTCACACGGTGGTTTATGCCTATGAAGATGCATCTACACCTCTACTTTCATCTTTATCATTGATGTCTTTTCTTGGACTTTATCATTTACATTATTATATTAGATCCATGTTATATGTATCTATCTATTTGCCATCATCATTAGCACAACCTGTTTATGAAATACTCATTATAGGAAGCGTCTAGAGGCTGTTATTTCTGCTAAAGGAGGCTCTACTAAATATTGATGTGATTTTTCTGTTGGGGTGCCCAAATTTATGCACCTGTCTAATTTCGTTTTGATGCATATTGCACATTTTCTGTTAATCCAATAAACCTCATTTCACTACTGAAATATTAATGTGTCCTTCAGTTATTTGATGGATCAAAATGAAATTGCTGATCCAAACACCCAAATATTTATAAATGACAATCATGGAAATTGTCAGGGATTCCTAAACTTTAAAATACAACTGTATATATATCTATACACATATACATACTATACAGGCGGTCCCCTAGTTACAAACATCCGACTTACAAATGACTCCTACTTAGAAAAGGAGAAAAACAGGAAGTGAGAGGAAATCTACCCAGGAAGAAAAATTCACTCCTGTAAGAATTATTAACCACATCAGTACCGGGCACGAAAACCCTCTTCCTGTCCAGGCCATTTTTCAGCTTTCAGCGCTATCACACTTTGAATGACAATTACTCAGTCATGCAACACTGTACCCATATGAAATTTGCATCCTTTTTTTTTTCACACAAACAGAGCTTTCTTTTGGTGGTATTTAATCACTGGGGGGGGGGGGGGGGGTTAA